>JAWZYT010004985.1:0-19495 GCA_034508575.1 Petrolisthes manimaculis | reverse complement strand
CTCTCTAAAATGTACTCTACAGATCTACAGTATTTATATATCTACATCAATTAATTTTAGTCAACTAATGTTTGTCAATGTACTATATCTATCTATCCATCTATTGATGTATTTATTTATCTGTTTATAGACGTGAATATCTGTATTAATTTTACAAGGAGGTACTTTATTAGGAAGAGGTGAGAGACTGCAGTAAAAATTAAGGGGAGGAGGATACAGTTGGTAAATCCGAAGCAAATTATTTATCCAAACTATTCCAAGCAACAAGCCACCATTATTTTTGTTCATCTGGTCCTGTTTTCTGGCATACTTTGGAGGAAGCAAGGCACTCCACTGTACCAAAAGTATACTCTCCCCTTAAATGTTTTTCCTTAACCACCAATGTGCACCACGATCCAGGAAATCCATAAGACATTGTGTGTAGTGATAGTGTCAGGTTCAGGGGAAATAAAAAGGTCTCTTCCACTTGACCCTTCCTTGGCCTTTGTACTGTACTATCGGCCACAAGAATTCGTATACACATACTCTATCTAGGCTTCAAGGTTCACAGTATACAGAAAAATATAATTCACAATATACAAAAAAATATTAATCACAATATACAAAAAATATAAATTACAATATACAAATAATGTAAATCACAATATACAAAAAAATATAAATCACAATATATAAAAAAATATAAATCACAATATACAAAAAATATAAATCACAATATACAAAAAAATAAAAATCACAATATACAAAAAATATAAGTCTATGACATTAACTGCAACACAACATTGGTATAAATAGATTTGTTTGTTTTGGAATTACCGAGTCACTTGATGGACCATTCATTGCATGTATATACAGTCACACACAGGTGAACAAATTAATACACATACACACACACACACACAGGTGATGTATATAAGAGAGAGAGAAAAAGTGAGAGAGAGAGAGAGAGAGAGAGAGAGAGAGAGAGAGAGAGAGAGAGAGAGAGAGAGGTGGGGGTAGGAGAATGAACCTGTCTGAGTACAAGAGCGGTGTGTCCCCTCACACTCTCCGGTTTCCCCTCACACCTTACCCTCACCCTCTCTCATTTTACCCTCAGTGGCTTTTTCGTTATTGTGGCTCTCAGCTCTCACGCTCCAGAGAGAGAGGAGAGAGAGAGAGAGAGAGAGAGAGAGAGAGAGAGAGAGAGAGAGAGAGAGAGAGAGAGAGAGAGAGAGAGAGAGAGAGAGAGAATACGTGTAAGAAAAAAAGAGAATATTTAGAGAAAAGGAGAGAAAGAAAAATACTTGTTTTACGAAAGAAAGAGAATGTTTACGAAATAATTAATGTGTATAAATATGTATATGAGAGAGAGAGAGAGAGAGAGAGAGAGAGAGAGAGAGAGCGCCAGTACATGCAGTAAGTAAGTAAGTAAGTGTTGTAAGGGAGGGTAATAAGATAGGCTAACCATAAGTAGGAATTTAGTTCTTTATAATCCCTCCCTTCCCGTACATTCAGATCTCTCTGTCTCTCTCTCTCTCTCTCTCTCTCTCTCTCTCTCTCTCTCTCTCTCTCTCTCTCTCTCTCTCTCTCTCTCTCTCTCATATTTTCTCCTTCACTTTCCTCTCTTTCTCTCTTATTCTTTCTGCTCTTTGCTTTCCTCTCTCTCCCATTCTTTCTCCTTCTTACCTTCCTCTCTTTCTCTCCTTTCTTCTTAATGTCCCTCCTTTCTTCTCTGCTTCCTCAATCCAACTCATCTTCTTTGTCCCCCTTTCATCTTCTTTCCTTATCTCTTCCTCCCTCTTCCATCTTCTGTTCATCTTGTTTTCCCTTCCTCTCGCCTCTCAAACTTTTTCCTCCCCTCCCATATTACCCAACTCCCCTCAGGTGGCCCTCACTACCTCTCTCTCCAACTCTCCCTCTCTCCCTCTCTCCCTCCTTTCCTCTCTCCCCCCTCTCTCTCTTATGTACCTTTTTTATTATGCTCTCTCTCTCTCTCTCTCTCTCTCTCTCTCTCTCTCTCTCTCTCTCTCTCTCTCTCTCTCTCTCCCTCTCTCTCTCTCTCTCTCCCTCTCTCTCTTTTCTTGGTTTGGCGTTTCCCACGAGTGAGGGCCACATGGTTCTGTCACTCACCCTGACACTTACTCACACTCACTCACTCCTTAGTTCTGACTCTGGCTCACACTCCCTTACCCTCACTCACTCATACTACATGATTACACTCCTTTACCCTCACTTATACTCCCTCATACTTCATCACATTCCTTTGCCTTCACTCATACTCCCTTATACTCATATATCATACTCCTATACCGTCACTTTTACTCCCTCATACTCCACCACATTGCTATACCTTCACTCATACTCATTTATCATACTCCTATAGTTATACTCCTTTATATTCCTCCTCATCACACTCCTATACCTTCACTCATACTACCTCATACATAACCATCACACTCCAATACCCACATTCACTCACACTTCCTTATACTTCCATCAACCCTTTTCTCTTCTTTACAACTCCACTCAATACTTTCTGTTTCCTCTGAGAATGACTCCCCACATCTTTCACCTCTCCTTCCCTCTTCCTACACATCCTCTTAAATATTTCTCTCTTGCTTCTTTCCTATGCCCTCCAAACTCTTCCTTGCACTTCCTCTACATCCTTCACCTTTCCTTCCTTCTTCCTACATCCTCTTAAATCTTTCCTTGCTCTTTCTCTCGACAATCTTCACAATTCTTTCCACTTTCTCTTCCTACACGCTCTCTTAACTTTTCCCTTCCTCTTCCTCCCTTCAGTCTTCACCATTCTTTCACTCTTCCTTTACCCTCATACACCGGCTCCCTTCCTCCCTCCCTTACTCCCTCCCTACCTCGAGTTTTCCATACCCCCTCCCCCCCCTGTTTTTTCCTCTTCCATTATGCATGCAAATTGCGACGAGTGGAGTGCTTTACGAATTGTTTTCCACGTAATAGATGTTTTTTTTTTTTTTTTTTTTTTTTTTTTTGTCAAGCCTGTAATTTGCAAGGAGCGTTTTGTAATTTTGCTTCAAGTTGTTGGCCAAGTAGTGTTTAGTGTGACACATGCAGGAAATACATCTCCTGCAATACATAACGTAACGAATCTATAACCAGCTATAATAATAATAATCCTCCCTCCTTCATTATCGGGCAGTCCACTTTATCCAATCACACACACACACACACACACACACACACACACACACACACACACACACACACACACATGCCTTATATATACTCCTCCTGTCAACCCCGGGAATATTATTAACCTTTTATATTTAACTCATACCCTGGTGCTATTATTATTATTATTATTATTATTATTATTATTATTATTATTATTATTATTATTATTATTACAACTACTACTGCTGCTGTTATTGTTGTTATTGCTTCATCGTCTCTTTGTCTAACTTATCATTTAATTTTATCTTTCATCCTTGGGGAAGAACGGAAGTTTGTATTAATTAAAAAGGGGGTAATTCACTTTTGTTGCATTGGAGTGCCATGATTCCTCCAAAGTATGCCAGGAAACAGGAGCATATGAATAACAATAATGGTGTTGTTCCGTTGCTTGGAATGGTTTGGAGGAATCAGTTGCTCCAGATTTACCAACATTGTACTTCTTCCGTAATTAATGTACTTTTGTTGGCTATGTGTGTTAGTTTTTTTTTTAATTTATCTTTTAATTGAATAGAATTGAAAGAGACAAATAAAGCAGGACGATAGATGAAAAGACAGGCTGATTTATATACTATCACATATACGTAAATAAATGCATTCGTGTCAACATAATTATATTTCTCAGCTACATACATAATTATATACGTATAACTACATATTATACAAATGAGAGAGAGAGAGAGAGAGAGAGAGAGAGAGAGAGAGAGAGAGAGAGAGAGAGAGAGAGAGAGAGAGATGAAGAGAGGTGTAGTATAAGAATGTGTAGTGTGTGTGTGTGTGAGAGAGAGAGAGAGAGAGAGATAGAGAGATGAAGAGAGATGTAGCATAGGAATGTGTAGTGTGTGTATGTGTGTGTGTGTGTGTGTGTGTGAGAGAGAGAGAGAGAGAGAGAGAGATGAAGAGAGAGAGATGAAGAGAGGTGTAGCCTAAGAATGTGTTGTTGTCATCTGGTCCGTCACACTTCAAACGGATGCTGTAATTACCATCAGGTGAGATGCTAGTGGGTGGCAAGGTGAGGGGGGGGGGTAAAAGTGGAGGTGGTGGTGGAGGTGGTGGTGGTGGTGGAAGTTGAGGTGGTGGTGGTGGTGTTGGTGGTGGTGTTAAAAGTTGAGGAGGGGGTGGTGGTGGTGGTCGGAGATGAGGTGGTGGTGGTGGTGTTGGTGGTGGAGGTGGAAATTGAGGTGGTGGTGGTGTTGGTTGTGGAATTAAAAGTGGAGGTGGTGAGAACTGAGGAGGTGGTGGTGGTGGTGGAGGTGCGTGGTGGAGGTGGCTTAACAAGTGGATGGGGAAACGAATGAAAGAGAGAATGAAATGGTAGGAGAACGAAAACTAAGAAAAACAAATAAAAAAGGGGGGGATAGAACAAAGAGAAATGGTATAAGTGATAATAGATAGATAGATAAATAGATAGGAAAGAAAATGAAATTAAAAGAATGAATGAAAGAAGGAATGAAGAGAAGGAGGAGGAATGAAGAGAGAGGGAAACTCAAACACACACACACACACACGAGGCAAGGGGAAAAAATACAACCCAAAGAGAGGGGAATTGATGTGAGAAGAGGAGGAGATAAGATGCGATAAGACAGATGGAGAAGAAAAGCAAAAGTGTGAAAGGGAAGAGAGGGAAGGAAAATGAAAGGTGACAGGACATATTGACAGACAGACAGGGAGGGAGGGAGGGAGGGGTGTGAAGGGTGAGTGAGTGAGGGAGGGGTGTGAAGGGTGAGTGAGGGAGGGGTGTGAAGGGTGAGTGAGTGAGGGAGGAAAAGAGGGGAAGGGGGAGCAGAGGTGGAGAAAGATGGGTGTGAAAGGAAAGGAAATTGAGTATTGAGAGAAGGGCGATGTCTAGGAGAGAGAGAGAGAGAGAGAGAGAGAGAGAGAGAGAGAGAGAGAGAGAGAGAGAGAGAGAATTCATAAAGTTTAACTAGGCCAAATTATTATTCCTCGGTAATGTCGATCACTCAGAAAAGATTATAGGTATATTATACTTTTTAATACTTTAGCCTCTAGTACTGTCCATTATCTATCTTATGTAACATGAAAAATGGTTTAAAAGTCTACCCAATCATAGTGCAAGAAAGATAGTGCATGCAATCAGAATGAATAGAAATACAGGTATACTGATAAAGAACATCCTTGCATCGCTTCTCAAATCGTGTTGAAGTTAATTAGAATGTGTTGGTGTAGAAGAAATATTTATCACCTTAATTCTCTGTATAATTATATGACATTCGCTGCAGCCTCAGACCTCAGTGGCTCCCATGAATGAATGAATGAATACATGAATGAATGAATGAATGACCTTTGTGTGTGTGTGTGTTTATATTATATAGCGGGAATAATAGACTAGATGTAAGGGCGACGACACGATAATTATTTAGAGAAGGGAAAGTGTGGAGATGACCCTGACGATAACACTATTGATATTTGTACACTAATGTTAATATTTGCTTTGTCCCCCACCACCACGTGTAGGGATAACCATCAGTGTTATCTAGTATATAAAACACTAGAGGAATAATTTTTACATAAGTTTGATCGCTGATGACTGGGGAGTGTTCTAGGCTTACATAGATATAGATAGATAAATATATATATATATAGATAGATAGATAGATAGATAAATATATAGATAGATAGAGATAGATAGATATAGATAGATAGATAGATATAGATAGATAGATATAGATAGATAGATATAGATAGATATAGATAGATAGATAGATAAATAGATATAGATAGATATAGATAGATAGATATAGATAGATATAGATAGATATAGATAGATAGATATAGATAGATATAGATAGATAGATAGATAGATAGATAGATTCCCGGACAACGTCGGGTATCGCTGCTATAGTACTCTATAATTGGAGGCACTTGATTTCTCCTGACTATGCCACGAAACGAGCTCCTTCCATATAGGTGGTGTTTCGTGGCAATATTTGAAGGACTCATTCACCTCCAATTTTTTTTCTGACTACATCACAGGGTCTTGTAAAGGTTTCTCCATAAAGGTTTAGGCTATTCCTGGTCCGGTCTATAATACGGCATGGCTTGGAAATGATACCTCAAGTTCGTGTATAATTATTAATCTATTATTGCATCATCAGAAAAACAATCAGACTGAACAAAATATATACAACCTGTGAGTGTGTTTTATGTATAGTTTTACACTTTTATACGCACACACACACAATTCACTCTTCCGCACACACACACACACACGCACACAATCCATTCTTACAAACACACAATGTATTCTTATACACACACGAATACACAATCCATTCTTACACACACACACACACAATCCACTCTTACACACACACACACACACACACACACACACACACACAAAATACATTATTATACACACACGCATACACAATCCACTCTTCCACACACACACACACACACACACACACACACACACACACACACACACACATCAATTTCCCATTTAATAGTTGGTCATGGTATGGGTGGAATGGTGAGGCAGGGAAGTATAAGCCAGTAAGTAAGATGCCCTCGTCCATCACTCCACCTGCCACTCCTCCTTCCACTCCTCCTCCATTCCTGCCGCTCCTTCTGCCACTCCTCCTCCACTCCTCCTCCACTCCTCCTGCCACTCCTCCTCCACTCCTCCTCCACTCCTGCCACTCCACATGCCACTCCTTCTGCCACTCCACCTCCACTCCTCTTGCCACTTCTCCTGCATGCTACTCTTCCTCCACTCCTCTTGTCACTCCTCCTTCCACTCCTCCTCCACTCCTCCTGCTACTCCTCCTCCACTCCTCCCTCCACTCCTCCCTCCACTCCTCCTCCACTCCTCCTCTTTCCTGTCCCACCCATGCAAGACCCTCGTTGTTTTAAGGGGGTAATTCGATTTTTTTTTTTTTTTTTGTACATTGGAGCTCCCCGATTCTTCCAAAGTATGTCAGGAAACAGGACCAGAAGAGGAAAATTAATTGTGTTCTATTGCTTGGAATAATTTGGAGGATTCAATTGCTCCAGATTTACCACCAACACAAAACTTCCCACTTAAAGAGACCCTGTGATGTTGTCAGAAAATTATTGAAGGTGAGTGAGTCCTTTAAGTATTGCCACGAAACACCACCATCTATAATTATGGGAGGAGCTTGTTTCGTGGCATGGTCAGGGGGAATCACAAGCCTCCAATAATTTTCATACACGAACAACAGGGTCCATTTAATTAAGTAGCGAGGTGGTGACCCAACATTTCCTCATCACCATCACCATCTTCCTCTTCCTCATCACCATCACCATCTTCCTCTTCCTCATCACCATCACCATCTTCCTCTTCCTCATCACCATCACCATCTTCCTCTTCCTCATCACCATCACCATCTTCCTCTTCCTCATCACCATCACCATCTTCCTCTTCCTCATCATCATCACTATCTTCCTCTTCCTCATCATCATTTATAATCTTAGCAACAACAGCAGGCGAGGAGGTAGGTATCATCATCATTATTATTATCATCATCAATTTTATTTTTTATCCTGATCTTGCAATATTAATTAGTAAGAGCAGATTCATTGTTATCATCATCACCATCATTATCATTGAAAACGTCCACATCATTATTTTAATCTTTATTAGCATCTGCGATATTAAAATATTTATAGTTAAATTTTGTTGCAATCTATATTTAGTTCAGTGCAGGATAATGTATTTGTTTTTATCTCTCTGTCTAGACAACTGATATAAAACTGATGTCTGTCTATTTGTTGGTTATATATTCCTTTTCACCTCGGCATAATATAAAGGTTCTTTTTGTGGGATGTAACTTTGTAATCTCGTCTATGGTTACATCTTCTATAGGGTTATTATAAAATATCAACAATGACCGTAAAGTGTTATTGATATTATGGGATTTAACTTTGTAATCTGGTGTTGTTTACTTGTTCCATACGATCATTATAAAAAAATATCTACACCGACAGTAAAGGGTTGTTAATTAATCGGTAGCCAGAATATTATTATAGTCAGTCCACCACGTGTTATTATAGATTTCTTAAACCCTCGTCAGGAATTGAACCGGGCAACATTAATTAAGGGCAGAATTATTCACTTTTGGTATTTTGGAGTGCCTTGATTCCTAAAAAAAAAAAAAAAAAAAAAAAAAAAACCTATGCCAGGAAACAGGACCAGTAGAGAAAACAATAATAATAATAATTATGGTATCCTGTTGTTTGGAATAGTTTGGAGGAATCAGTTGCTCCAGAATTACCAACACAATACTTTATACAGGAATCTCGAGCACATTAGTTCCTTTTTTTCAGTTTCAAACAAGTTTCCAGACCTCATCAGGTTACCACACTAGATATCTCGTTTCCTGAATAAATATACATATATAAAGGAAGGTGCTGTTTATAAAAAATATATATATATACAGTATATAATAATAATAAAATTCGATATGTTAGGTATAAATGATTTCCTTGTCATTGGTAGGTTATTACCAGTGAAAGGGAAAAAAATTGTAATTTGTGGAATACCTGTATCTGTGGAATATCTGGCTGTGTATTGAAAGAGATATTCATTATTAAGGTTTGGGTCTGATGTTTTCATATTTTCATTGGCATGTTTTCATTTTTCTATTTCCAATCCAGTCACTTACCGTACATCAAACATTATCATATATATTATAAAGACTATACTTTTCTTTTAGTGCATATTATATTTACATACACCTATATTTCATACATCTTTCCTTTTTCACATCTGTTTTTAATGAACACCATATATTATTTTTTTTTTGTATTATACTTGAGGTGAGTTATAACCTCCCCACCTTCCCCCCCCACCACCACCACCCCCACTTTCAATGTCTCCCCCAGGGGTAATGGTTGATACATGCCGGTTAATGGGTGAATTATGCAGCCTAACCACTGCCATTAACCCCGGGGTGATGACGGGGTACGAGGGCGTTATTTACCAGCACTTGAAGTAGCAACATTAGCATCGGGTTCAGTACACGACCTGCCTCACATGACCGACCTATACCTACCTCCATGGCTCAGTAGACCTTAGGAATATCAAAGTTTAGAACTGACCCACTTTTTTGTGTTGATTCAGTGTAGGTGGTATATATATAGACTGTAGAACCGACCCCTTTTTTGTGTTTATAGAATCGACCCCTCTTTTATCTTGGCTCACTTGATATCTGAATAAATATCTTTCTAAATCGCATGTGAATAAAAAAAATTGGTCCAACTCGATATAATTTTCTGGTGTTCTGTCTGAAGAGGCGAACGTATTTCATCCCGTAACCAACTTGAATACTCCAGTTGGATGGATATCATTCATCACTTTTTAATTTTTGTTTTCAAAGAGTGTAGTTACAATTAATTTAATATTTTCCATCGCTGTGTTTAATAAAGGAACATTTTGAGCCACATTCATCGGAGTGTAGAAAATAGAAGAATAACATTACAAAGTTTACATAGAAACAGTGGCACGAGGGTTTAAGATATATATACACTAAAGAAATATTCCTCGCTGCCCTCTTCCTCCTCCTCTTCGTTGTCATCGTCGATAAAGAAATTAGCTGTGTTCATTTTTCCATTATCCCTTCAAAAGGCACTTGCGAGAGGGGAGGTATATAACGATGATAATTATTGCCTCTAACAATTAACTTCAATCCTCTTCCTTATTACACTGGCGGTGGGTAATGGCAGTGCTGCAGGGAAGCAATATTTTCAACTCTATTAACGTACAGGGAAACTCTCGAGGAATTCTCTTTCCAGGATGATCCAGGCCACTCAATCTGGAACATGACTCGACCGATCCTAACCTCACATGACCAAAACAAACCTCACTCATGTACCCTATATATATTTCCTAACCTTATTTGACTTATAACAACATAACCTGATCAAACTAACCTGACAAAAACAAACTTTACTCATGTATAGCCTATATTTTCTAACCTTATCAGACGTATAAAAACTTAGCTTGATCAAACACACCTGACCTCACCTATATGCTCTCACTATATCAAACTTAACAAACCTTTCTTTAATCCTACATAAATTCATAGTCTCTCCTGGAATACGAACCTCCCTCCCCGTGGCCTGATAGACTTGAGTGTGGTGCCCGGGGGTGAGTGAGTGGTGGGTGGGAAAGATATTGCCGACATGGATTTTCATTACGGTGAGGGTTTATGATGATGTGGTTAGTGTCCTGTGTGTGTGTGTGTGTGTGTGTGTGTGTGTGTGTGTGTGTGTGTGTGTAGTGGGGGTGAAAGCTTGCCCTCCCTTCTGCCTCCAGCATGCATTGGTCTTACTAAGGTCCTCCACGTGGTTTGCTGCTGTTGCCTTCACTTACATGCCTGGGCCCGGATCTCAAAGCAATTTACGACATCGTATCTCATTAACGACGTCCTAACTTCCCCAGGCGAGTTAGGTCCACATACTCAAAACCTTAAGACATCATACTCAAAACAATTTCGGCACTGTGGGCAGCCATCTTGTGAGGTCTTAAGACACGTAGATTTACGATCCGCGCGAGCATGTCCCAAGGGAAGTTAAGACCCGAAACACATAGAAAACGTATATATTTTTGTCAATCCTGCTGTGATCCCCCAAGTCCCCGTTGCTGTCCCACCAAAACACCATCACCCACGTCACGTCATTGTTGTTTGTTGTTGTGGGAGAGCTGAATGAACTGAACACCGAGCGCTAATTTACAAATGTGATGGAACTGTGGTTTGCATATGAGAATAGGCGTCGCCTACGGAGGGAAAAAGTGTATAGGGATCCATTGGACCCACTACATGTTAGTGAAAAACACTTACTTCACTATTATAGATTTCCTCATCAAGAAATCTTAATTAAACTTGTGCCAGGAACTTGCCAATTGACCCATATGTTCGTCGACAAAATAACTAGGTTGTAGAGGATTGTATTGTCCTCTAAACCGATATTTTTGTGCAAAAAATAGCGCTTTGGTGTAGTATAGAGCTAGATACGAGATATTGTTCAAAACCCTTTGAATATCGTTCGCACTAGACACTATCACAGTACATTTATCCCAAGTAACTAAAACTTTTGGAATAAGCCGCTAGCTATTGAATACACAAATATCAGTAAACCAGATAAGGTCCCGCCATCTTGGACAACCCCTACACCGAGCGCTAATTTACAAATGTGATGGAACTGTGGTTTGCATATGAGAATAGGCGTCGCCTACGGAGGGAAAAAGTGTATAGGGATCCATTGGACCCACTACATGTTAGTGAAAAACACTTACTTCACTATTATAGATTTCCTCATCAAGAAATCTTAATTAAACTTGTGCCAGGAACTTGCCAATTGACCCATATGTTCGTCGACAAAAGAGGAGATCTCATGGTATACCAACACACACCCAAGTGTTAGTAACTCTACGAGTATTAGCTAACTATGTGGTACCTTTCAAAGTGTGATTGGAGATTCTGCTGGAGTGACTCAAACAAGTGTGAGTAGAGTGGTGAACTCTGCTGTAGTACATTTGTTGGCTGAGAAGGCAAGAGTAGAAATAAAAATGCCCTCCGGTATTGTGGAATTGGCAGAGCCTGCAGAGGATTCCATTTTTTTTTACCATTACCATCACTGTAAATTTTTTAGCATTACCATCACTGTAAAATTTTTAGCATTACCATCACTGTAAAATTTTTAGCATTACCATCACTGTAAACATTTTACCATTACCATCACGTAAAATTTTTACCATTACCATCACTGTAATTTTTTTACCATTACCATCACTGTAAAATTATTACCATTACCATCACTGTAAAATTATTACCATTACCATCACTGTAAATTTTTTACCATTACCATCACTGTAAAATTTTTACCATTACCATCACTGTAAAAATTTTACCATTACCATCACTGTAAATTTTATACCATTACCATCACTGTAAAATTTTTACCATTACCATCACTGTAAAATTTTTACCATTACCATCACTGTAAATTTTATACCATTACCATCACTGTAAAATTTTTACCATTACCATCACTGTAAATTTTTTACCATTACCATCACTGTAAAATTTTTACCATTACCATCACTGTAAAATTTTTACCATTACCATCACTGTAAAATTTTTACCATTACCATCACTGTAAAAATTTTACCATTACCATCACTGTAAAATTTTTACCATTACCATCACTGTAAAACTTTTACCATTACCATCACTGTAAAATTTTTACCATTACCATCACTGTAAATTTTTTACCATTACCATCACTGTAAAAAGGTTTGTCTCAGATGTTTGTCATACCTGCACCTCTACGTGTGTGTGTGTACTTATGAGTTTCATATAATTTCTCATCATATGTGAATGTGTATGTACGTATATTATGTACAGTACGTGTGTGCTTGGTGATCTGTGCGTGTGCTCCTTTATGAGTATATAATAATAATACGTTAGTGTGTGTGCGTGTTTGTCTTCCAGCTTGCGTGTGCTAATGACCTTCCGTCCGTCTGTCGTCCTAATTGCCTGTCCCACCTAATAATGCTCAACTCGTCCCAGTACAGGCAGGCTTGGCTCTATATCCAATCGTAAACATTCGTGGCTTGCTCTTATAACTTATCCTGTTAAACTGTACCTCTCTCTCTCTACATCTCTCTCTGTACATCCACTTCTCTGGCTTGCTCTTTATTCATCTTTTTTTAATGTCTTTTTTTCTCTTTATTTGTCTGTTCATCTACTTGTCTGATTCTCTCTTTATTCTTCTTCATGACTGTCTGTTTACTCACTTGTTTAACTTCATTTGTATTCATCCTGTCTGTCTGTCCGTTCATTTGTTTGTCAGATCATCTGCTTGTATATTTGCCTGTCTCTCCACGTGACTGTCTATTTGCCTGTCTACGTAATTGATTGTATACATTTGGCTTGTCTGGTTGGCTGGTTGTAAAATTATGGCTGTCTAATTACCTGTCTGTCTATCCATCTACCTGTCTCTGTGTTCCTGTCTACCCATCTTCCATTATATTTGCTCATCTGTCTGCTTAGGTAACGATCATTTTGCCTGTCTAACCATCTGTCTGTCTTACTGTCTTTCTATCCTCCTGTTTAACTCCTTGTCTGTCTTACTGTCATTTTATCCACCACCTGTTAATCTCCCTGTCTATCTATACCTGCTTGATATCTTCCTGTCAAGTCATCTACCTAACTACCTTTCAACCTGTCAGTCAATCCTATACCGGTAGTCTTATCTTCACATCCCTCCATATTTTCTTCCTATCTATCTATCTATCTGTACATCCTCTCATCACCGGTCCTCTTCCTTCTCCATCTAATGTAAATATAAACCTTTCACGTCACTCATCCTATCTGTCTATTTGCCCCTCTGCCCGTCCGTCGAAGGCGATGGGTTCGTGTTTACGTCAAGAAATTCCCAGTGTTTGGTGTTCAATTGGATGTTGTTGGTGAGAAGAAATGATCAGTGTATAGTACAGTAAACGTCCGGACTTCCTCTATACCTCTCTAGTGAAGGTTACAGCCGTGAAATCCTTCCACACGTTTCATTGAGGTATCATGATCGAAGTATGACCCACCAACCTAATAATACGAGGAGAACGAACCTCTCTTTTGGTAAATTAAAAGGCTACTGATTCCTCCAAACTACGTCTCGAAACAGATCCACACATAGTAACACTGGGCTGATTGATTTTCTTGGATACTTTGGAGAAATCAGTAGCCCTCCAGTTTACCCAAAAGAGGTCCCCCAACTGAACCAGTAATGGATCTAAAACAGTCATGGAATTCGTCACACCTGATTTCCTCCAAACTGAGTCACAACCAGCCTTTATTTTGGGTTTACGTTTTGTGTCATATATTGGTGGAATGAAGAGTCTCCTATTAAGGGGGGAAGTACAGTGTTGGTGGTAAATCTGAAAACAACTGATTACTTCAAACTATTCACAACAAACCAACACAACAAACACCTTTACTTTTGTTTGTTCATCTGGTCCTGTTTCTTTAGCCTACTTTGGAGGAATCAGGGCACTCCATCGTAACAAAAAGTGAGTTACTCCATTAATTAAGCCGGTATAAAGACAGGCCCCATAACACTGTGTGGTCTGTTCATGTCGTATAGAGAGTGAGACAGAGGGCTGACCTGATGTAAACCTTCCCTCTATTACCTGTTACCTGTTATTATAGTGTGTTTACCAGGCTATGTAAGGGATGCATATACAATCCTGCTGACACGTGGGTGCTCTTATCCTACCCAGTTTAACCTTACCCAGCCGACAAGATAATTCTAAAGGTAAGTTTATGACAGCCGTCTTGTGTATCCGTCGGTGAGTGTTTAGCTTCAGACAGAGGCACATAACTTGTATCTTCTTCTTCTCCTCCTCCTCCTCCTCCTCCTCCTCCTCCTGCTGCTGCTGCTATTCTATACCTCATAACCATATTGATCGTGTATGCTTTAGTGTATCTTGTATCTTAGTGTATCTTAGTGTATATTAGTAGTGTATCTTAGTGTATTTTTCTCCTCCTCGTCCTCCTCCTGCTATTCTATATCTCATAAACATATTGTTCGTGACTGTATATTTTAGTGGAGCGGTATATTAATACATGGTGTTGTTGCTTTCATACACATATTAATCTAAGCTTTATTATGTGTGCATTAATAGAATTGATACATCTTCATTATCATTACTGAGAGATGTAACAACATATGCCCGCTATACTTTACAGTCATATAATTTAGGAAACTTTGTGGATGGAAGTATGAAACAAAAGTGTATCTCTCTATGTACACACACACACACACACACACACACACACACACACGGCGTACAGTACATATCCTTCCCATTGTTGTTGGTATGTGGTCTGGCATGTGCAATATGTCTAACCCTCACCGGAATGCAACAATGATAACTCTGCAATTTCTAAGGTTCCGAATATTTAATGCACTCACATAAACAAGCACGACTGAATTCCACACGCGGCGATATAAATTTCAGGAAATGTAGAAAGAACACTTAAGAATGACAACCCCAAATAACAAAATATATCATGAACCACATTATGAATCACTATAAAGCACTTGAAATAAATATACAGCTGACGTCTTGTTCCTTTTTTTCATCTCTGACTAACAACAAACACTTTTTATTTCTTTAGTAAGATTTTAACCATTTCTGGCGCATCACGTACTGTTCTAACTTAATTTACGTAGACGAACACCAGACGATACCAAACTCTGAATGGAAACCTCACTCCATGATTATCGTGCATGGGAATTTAATCCAGTTTTGATGGGGCAACTAAAATGAAAATAGAGTAACCACTGTAAACATATAAGGACCGTACCCCATCCATCCATCTACTTATCCATCAACCCTTCTATCCATCTATCTGTTTCTTCATGCGTTCACCTACTCACCCACCCGTCCATAAGTCCCCTATCCACCCTTCCATACATCCATCCATCCATTCATTCATCCGTTCACCCACCAACTTTTTCATCCATCCATCCACTCTCTTATGCACCCATCCATTCATCCTTCCATCCATTCATCAGCCAACCAACTCACTCATCCACCCACCCACCCATTCATTCACCCATTCACCAACCAACCAACCCATCCATCCACCCAAAGTTATTCATGCACCCATCCATCCATCCATCCATCCACTCTCTCATCCATCCCTCCCTCCCTCCCTCCATGGAGCTCAGTAGCCGTGGCCGCCAAGCATGATGCCGTCGTTGCAATTAGACGATAATAACATCATTACAACCTTTATACCTTCCACGTCCTACCCAAGGCATGGAGGGACGGCTCTCATGTATTTACGAGCAATCTAATTATGCTTGATTGCTCCATTTCCTGCTCACTGCGACGCCCGATAGTTGAAATTGCCCAGGGTGATGGAGGGAGAGCGGATGGGGTAGGGAGCTGGCCAGGAAGCATAAAGACAGATATTTCACAATTTACCCAAACCGGTTTTAATGCTAGGGGTTGTGGTGGTGGTGGTAGTAGTAGTGGTGGTAGTAGTAGTAGTAGTGGTAGTGGTGGTATAGGTGTGTATAATTGTGTGTGTGTGTGTGTGTAGTAGTGGTGGTATAGGTGTGTATAAGTGTGTGTGTGTGTGTGTGTGTAGTAGTGGTGGTATAGGTGTATGTGTGTGTGTGTGTGTGTGTGTGTGTGTGTGTGTGTGTGTGTGTGTGTGTGTGTGTGTGTGTGTGTGTGTGTGTGTGTGTGTGTGTGTGTGTGTGTGTGTGTGTGTGTGTGTGTGTGTGTGTGTGTAGTAGTGGTGGTATAGGTGTATGTGTGTGTGTGTGTGTGTGTGTGTGTGTGTGTTTGTGTGTGTGTGTGTGTGTATGTGTGTGTGTGTTTTCTGGCAGTCTAAGCTTGTACTTGTGTGTGTATGTCATGCTATCTACCATTTATATAAGAGGATCAATAATAATCTGGAATATAATTGAAAAAAGTCCTACAGAAATGATAATTATGAGAGAAGATGTGAGGAAAGAGTTTCAATGTACAGTTTCGAGCAGATGAAAGGAAAACACTGCTGGGGGAGGGAGAGAAAATTGTGGTGGGAAGGAAGTGAAAAGACGGGGAGGATGGCACGGAGAAGGAAGGAAGGGAGGAAGGAAGGAAGGAGGAATGAGAGATCAGATTTATTCGTATCTGTCCATCCCTTCCTCCCAGTCCTAGTACATACACTCTTTCCCCGTTCCATTCTGTTCCATATACTCCTTTCCATCTTCCGCCCCACCCTGCCCCTACCAACCCCTACCCACCCCTACCTACCCCTACCCACCCCTACCCACCATCCTCTTCTGTCGTCACAAACACGCACATCCTGCACTTTACAGCACATAGTACACATCGCACGCCAACACCCTGCTGTGTGTGTGTGTGTGTGTGTTGATTTGTACAGGTTTCTGTGTGTGGGCGTGTATAAACGTCTTGTGTTTTCCTGTGTGTGTGTGTGTGTGTGTGAGCGTGCGTGTATGTGTACTTTTATGTGTGATGCGTGAGTTTTTGTGTATGTGCGTGTGTTTATGTATGCCTATGAGCGTGTGTTTATTTGTGTATGTGTGTGTACGTTTGGGGACTGTATGAGTGTATACCTTTGTTTGTGTTGTGTGTATAATGGATGTATGTTTGTAAATAAGATAATATTGTGTTCCTCGAGTTCTTCACACACACACACACACACACACACACACACACACACACACACACACACACACACACACACACACACACACACACACATTCACTTGCCCTCCCTCTCCATCACAGACACCGAGCTACACACACACACACACACACACACACACACACACACACACACACACACGTGTCTCCACTCCACAGATCCCTTCATTGTCACACACACAATCTTTAAATAGCAATCGGTGTGCAAGATAGAGAGAGAGAGAGAGAGAGAGAGAGAGAGAGAGAGAGAGAGAGAGAGAGAGAGAGAGAGAGAGTCACAGAGAGAGAGGAAGAGTACAATAAATTCGGTTGGATTGCCTACTGTCCCTATTAGCGTCATTTAATTATGGGACCCTGTGATGTAGTCAGATAATTGGAGATAAAAGAGTCCTTCAAATATTGCCCCAAAACACCACCTATATGGAAGGAGCTTGTTTCGTGGCACGGTCCAGAGATATCAAAAGCCTCCAATTTTCTTACACGATCACAGGGTCCTTAAGCGCAGGAAAAACTCGCTACTTCCAGGTGATACTCGCTAATTAGTCTCCTCTTCTCTCTCTCTCTCTCTCTCTCTCTCTCTCTCTCTCTCTCTCTCTCTCTCTCTCTCTCTCTCTCTCTCTCTCTCTCTCTCTCTCTCTCACCTGTGTGGCTTTATCTGTTAGGCATTATTATTTTATTGTTCAGTTCTGTGGGTGTGTTCCTGTTCTTCATCATCATTGTGTCTGTGTTTTGTTCATCTCCAATCGTTGTCTTGTGTTCATCTCTGTTGGCTAGAGGACGTGTTCTTGAATTGTTATGCCACTGTGTTCTTGCTCAGGTTCTATTTAATGTGAGTGTGTGTGTGTGTGTGTGTGTATGTTATTTTAGTGATGTTCAAATATGCAACGAGTATTTCTCAACTTCGTATGTTATGTCAATCATTATTATTCTTCCTTTGGTTTGATCTTGTTTATATATTTTGGTGTAATTTTGTTCACACATGTAAATTAATACTTGTCCATCGATTACTTTATATAACAATTATTACATGTTACTTTTACCGTCAACTCTTATTCTTTGTTCCATCTTATTGCCTGCATAATGTGCCTCCTACACACAAAAATATACATATACTCATTGGCAAACATGGTAAGTCTTTCTTTCAGGTTCAATAGACTATATAGCAGTGTCTGGTGTTGTGCTACTAGAGTTGAATAAGGTCTCAGTGGAACTTCATTGTGTGTGTGTGGGTTATATTTTATGTTTTTCTTACTATTCCTATTATTTTATTTATTCTCTTTTTTTTTTTTTTTTTTTTTTTTTGCAGTAGAACATCATTTTGTTATTTTATTTTTTTATTACTAGTCTTATCTATATATTTTTTGTTTCCTTCTTTTATTAGTATTATTTTTACAGTATAGAACATCATTAAGAGTATGTTATGATAAAATTATATATATATTTCCATTCTTTTTGCATTTGGCCATCAGCACTAAACGATGTCAAACTATTATATATATATATAACTCCTGTGTGTCCCCCTATTCCCGCACCCCCTTAAAACTAGTTCAGTGGTGTGTCAGACTATTAAAAAAAAAAAAAAAAAAAACTTGTTCACATTAAAGTTTGACGAGACCCGGAAGCCAATGTTGTACTGCGACGATACACGTATATATAACGAACACGTTTGTCGAAGCCATAAAGGGATTGTCGTGACTGGGAATGCAAATCTTGGGGGAAACTGAGATATATAACAAGGCTGTAAAAAGACACGATCTGCAGTGGAGTGGGAGGGAAGAGGATGTGTGTGTGTGTGTGTGTGTGTGTGTACAGTGACAGACAAAAGTTGGGTGGTCTCTTTTGTCAATTATGTGTGTACTATGCCAGTAAGAGGGAAGAGGATGTGTGTGTGTGTGTGTGTGTGTGTGTGTGTGTGTGTGTGTGTGTGTGTACCTTCCCCTCATTGTATCCTTTCCCTCATCACCGTCTATCTCATTACAGTTCTCTTCCATCCCCTGTAGTGTCTCTCTCATTAACACTTCTTCTCTCTTGACTTACTCATTCATCGCTTTCTTTTATCCTCCTCCCTCTCTCTCTCTCTCTCTCTCTCTC
>JAWZYT010004984.1:15000-21180 GCA_034508575.1 Petrolisthes manimaculis | reverse complement strand
GTCAGTCAGTTGAACCATTTTTAAGAAGTGGTCGCCCCAAGAAGAAAAACAACAACAACAACAACAATAATTAGGATAAAACCTAGAATTCCCGTCTTAGCCCGGAGCCAAACCCCAGTAAGTCTATAAATTAGTATTATTATTATTATTTACCTTGTTAAGTTTGACGAAGACGCCGTTGTTGATCTGACGGAGACGCAGCAGTTGGAGGATCTTGCGGACTTTAGGATGAACTTGATTCACACTGTTAAAAGATATTATTATTATTATTATTATTATTAAAGATATTATTATTATTATTATAGTGTTAAAGATATTATTATTATTATATATTATTATTATTATTATTATAGAGTTAAAGATATTATTATTATTATTATTATATTGTTAGATATTATTATTATTATTATTATAGTGTTAAAGATATTATTATTATATAATATAATAAATATAATAATGAAAAATGTACTACACTCTCTTATCTTTTTATGCGAGTTTGAAATAGTGGGTATCATGAAAAAAATTAAATAACTGCAATTTACACGAACTCTTAAAATAACAGGAACAAGGAGGCTCCATTTTCAAGTTAAAGTACCATTATTTCTTATGGAAATGTACAATTTACTTTATGCGACCCCTTCAGGAACCTAACCTAGCATACAAAAAAGAGGAGAGTGTATACGTATATTATGTAAATGTATGAACCCGCAAAACCAAGTCAATTCCAAATAGAATTACCCGGGTGAAGAATTCCATTATTCTATGATGCAAAAAAACCAAAATGTGTTTCAGTGAACACAAACTGGGGAAAATGACATCAAGGAGTATTATATATTATACATTCATACATACACACACACATACTAACATTCACCCCCCCCACACACACATACACAAACACCCCCCTCCCCCCCCCACACACACACCAACACCCCCATTCCCCCCCCCCCCCACACACACAAACACAATCCCCCCATTCCCCCACACACACAAACACAATCCCCCACCCCCCCCACACCAACACACACACAAACCTACCCCTTAATTCTGATGACAAAGGCGAGATTAGCTTCCGCCGGGACCAGAATACATCCCTTCTTCTTAGCCGAGCGAGCCATCTTTACCTGTTGTCTCTCCATGGCTCGGTACTCCTTGATGTAAGCTTCGGCACGTTTGAAATAGCTAAAGTTCTTCTGCTTCTTGGCCTCCCTTAACTGTTTAGGTATGTAGGTGTGGATAAATTAGCATCACATTCATAGCTAATATCAACACATTTACACACATAACTAACATTATATCAACACATTTACTTAACATTCATAGCTAATATCAACACATTTACTTAACATTCATAGCTAATATCAACACATTTACACACATTCATAGCTAATATCAACACATTTATACACATAACTAACATTATATCAACACATTTACACACATAACTAACATTAACACACATTCATAGCTAATATCAACACATTTACACACATAACTAACATTAACACGCATTCATAGCTAATATCAACACATTTACATACATAACTAACATTAACACATTCATAGCTAATATCAACACATTTACTTAACATTCATAGCTAATATCAACACATTTACATACATAGCTAACATTAACACACATTCATAGCTAATATCAACACATTTACTTAACATACATAGCTAACATTAACACACATTCATAGCTAATATCAACACATTTACATACATAACTAACATTAACACACATTCATAGCTAATATCAACACATTTACTTAACATTCATAGCTAATATCAACACATTTACATACATAGCTAACATTAACACACATTCATAGCTAATATCAACACATTTACTTAACATACATAGCTAACATTAACACACATTCATAGCTAATATCAACACATTTACATACATAACTAACATTAACACACATTCATAGCTAATATCAACACATTTACTTAACATTCATAGCTAATATCAACACATTTACATACATAGCTAACATTAACACACATTCATAGCTAATATCAACACATTTACTTAACATACATAGCTAACATTAACACACATTCATAGCTAATATCAACACATTTACTTAACACACATAACTAACATTAACACACATTCATAGCTAATATCAACACATTTACTTAACATTCATAGCTCACATCAACACATTTACACACATAACTAACATTAACACACATTCATAGCTAATATCAACACATTTACTTAACATTCATAGCTCACATTAACACATTCATAGCTCACATTAACACATTCATAGCTAATATTAACACATTTACTTAACATTCATAGCTAACATTAACACATTCATAGCTCACATTAACACATTCATAGCTAATATTAACACATTTACTTAACATTCATAGCTCACATTAACACATTCATAGCTCACATTAACACATTCATAGCTAATATTAACACATTTACTTAACATTCATAGCTCACATTAACACATTCATAGCTCACATTAACACATTCATAGCTAATATTAACACATTTACTTAACATTCATAGCTAATATTAACACATTTACTTAACATACATAGCTCACATTAACACATTCATAGCTAATATCAACACTGCAACATAACACATATATAAATAATATATAAATATAATTAACCAAACTAAGGCACCTTTTGAAGTACAGCAATTTGATGTCTTCTCTCAGCAAACCTCCTCTTCCTCCTCCTCAGCAACACCTCTGGTACGGCTGGCAACTTGTCCTTCTTGGAGAGGTTTTTCTTGGTTTTCTTGGTGGGACGTTTGGCGGCCTTGGTGGCGTCGGCCTTGTCCTCCTTCACCAACTTGGCCTTGGGTTTATCAGCCTTGGCCTTCTTGGGTTTGTCGACTTTCTTGGCCTTGGGTTTTTCTAATTTTTTCTTGAGTAGTGCCTTCTTTTTCTCTTCCTTCTTGATATCCTTCTTCTTGGTTTTGAGTCCATGGTGTTTATACACAATGGGGTATTTGTGTTGGGGTTTCTTCTTAGATACGGTTTTGGGTTTGGGGGTGCGTTTCCGTAGGGCTGGGTCTGCTGGGGGCTTCCTACGTTCCCTTACACGCTTGGCAGGGCTTGCGGCGGCGGCGGCAACAGGCTTCTCGCCCCTATAGACACAAAAGTACATAATTTAAGGGGTGTGGAAATAGGGGGACAGGCTTGGTGGGGTTTATAAGGGTTTGGAAATAGGGAGACAGGCTTGGTGGGGTTTATAGGGGTGTGGAAATAGGGGGACAGGCTTGGTGGGGTTTATAGGGGTGTGGAAATAGGGGGACAGGCTTGGGGGGGTTTATAGGGGTGTGGAAATAGGGGGACAGGCTTGGTGGGGTTTATAAGGGTGTGGAAATAGGGGGACAGGCTTGGTGGGGTTTATAAGGGTGTGGAAATAGGGGGACAGGCTTGGGGGGGTTTATAAGGGTGTGGAAATAGGGGGACAGGATTGGTGGGGTTTATAAGGGTGTGGAAATAGGGGGACAGGCTTGGGGGGGTTTATAGGGGTGTGGAAATAGGGGGACAGGCTTGGGGGGGTTTATAGGGGTGTGGAAATAGGGGGACAGGCTTGGTGGGGTTTATAAGGGTGTGGAAATAGGGGGACAGGCTTGGTGGGGTTTATAGGGGTGTGGAAATAGGGGGACAGGCTTGGGGGGGTTTATAGGGGTGTGGAAATAGGGGCACAGGCTTGGTGGGGTTTATAGGGGTGTGAGTACATTCTGTTTTAAGTATTGCACACGTTGCGAGGAATTACGGTAATTTTTTCCAAGTTGGCACAACAGGATTTCACGGGAAAAAAATATATTTCCTAGAACGATTTAGTGTGACTACCTGGACCTAACCTGTGCAGACTACTGGGACCTAACCTGGGCACACTACCTGGACCTAACCTGTGCAGACTACAGGGACCTAACCTAACCTAATCTGGACTGGGACACACTACCGGGACCTAACCTGGGCAGACTACCGGGACCTAACTGGGGCAGACTACAGGGATCTAACTATAAGAGGTAACTACTATTATGCAACATTTACAGAAGAAATGGTATATAGAAAAGTGGTTTGTAATAGTGAAATATAAACACTGATAATAGTACAAATTTTGAAATAAATAGAAATTATAAAAATAATTCCATAAAAAACATATATTAATGTTTTTCCTCGTAACTTAAAATACAAATTGAAATCATAATGGAATGCGCGAGTAAATACAAATCATAATAAAAACGTATTAAAAAAAATTATTATTAGTTTGGAAATACGAAAATATTAAAAAAAAATTAGTTTGGAAAATGTGGTCCAAAATAATGTTAAAATAAATTCAATTAATGACATTTGAAAGTTATTGAAAGTTATTAATATGTTGTAATGCATCGAAAATAAGTTATATGTAATTAACTAAAAAAAAATCTCGTATTTTTAAATGAAAATTGTGGATATTTGGAAAGTACTTAAAATGAAAATATAACGTAATTCACTTTATAAAATAGCGTAATGTAATGAAAATGTAGCGTAATTAAATGAAATATCGTGTAATTAATTGAAAATAAAGTGAAAAATAACCAGGAAATGTGTATTTCTATAAAGTAATTAAACTAAAAAATCGAACGTATTTAACCAAAAAAATAGCGTAATGTAATGAAAATAAAGCGTAATTAAATGAAATATCGTGTAATTAAATGAAAATCGGGAATAAAATCATCACCATATGGACACAGAAAAAATAAACTTTGAAAACAACGTGATGAAAAGTAAACAAACCATATTTACACCTCAATATCTTAATTAAATAACGTATATATCCATTATATGTTATTATATACCGACGCCATAACACACACACATCCCATTACACGTCATTAATAACCTCCATTACATCGGATGACATAAATATTTAAGGATATAATAGGTAAGGTAAGATTCACTCACGTCTCTCCCATCTTGGCTGCTCTTCAAAGGCCGAAGGAATGAGTGAGGAATTGTGGGTAAACAAACGTGGTCCTCTAATATTTTATACGCTCGTTTTTTATATAGTTATTATTTTATTTATCATATATTTACGATGTTTTAGGTTATTTTTTTATTTTTCATTTATTTAGTATGTTTTTTATATTTTGTACGCTTTTTTTTTCATTTTATTATATATTTTGTTCACTCGTTTTATATATTTATTATTTTATTTATCATATATTTACGATGTTTTGAGTTATTTTTTATTTTTCATTTATTTAGGATGTTTTGGGTTATTCTTTATTTTTTAAGGATGTTTTTTTTATTTTATACGCTCGTTTTTTATATATTTATTATTTTATTTATCATATATTTAAGATGTTTTGAGTTATTTTTTATTTTTCATTTATTTAGGATGTTTCTTTTTATTTTGTTCACTCGTTTTATGTATATTTTTCATTTTATTATATATTTTGTTCACTCGTTTTATGTATATATTTCATTTTATTTTTCATATATTTAAGATGTTTTGAGTTATTTTTTATTTTTTATATATTAAGGATTTTATTTTTATTTTATACGCTCGTTTTTTATATATTTATTATTTTATTTATCATATATTTAGAATGTTTTGGGTTATTTTTTATTTTTCATTTACTTAGGATGTTTTGGGTTATTTTGTTCACTCGTTTTATGTATATTTTTTATTTTATTATATATTTTATACGCTCTTTTTTTATATATTTATTATTTTATTTATCATATATTTAGGATGTTTTAGGTTATTTTTTTATTTTTCATTTATTTAGGATGTTTTGGGTTATTTTTTATTTTTCATATATTTAGGATGTTTATGTCTCCAAATATTCTAATAATTTGAACTTATTATGGAGAGTTTATTATTGTACTCTTATGTACACTTTATGGATCATTGTAATGGATATAAGGCTGAATAAATAAGTAATCTAATAATAATAATAATAAATCTAATCTTTAGACGTCATCTGGTCGTCAATCGGATACGAGGTTGGCTTGGGTGAAACTAAGCCAAAGCAAGCGGAACTGTTCTGGTGGGACAAAAGGATTCGTCGATCCATCCAGTCAAAAAATCCCTTCACGGACTTCAGTATGGCTCGGGCCGCGATGGAGGGAGGGTGTAGTGCTATTCACTCCCACCAAACCTATACTATTTCACCTACTACAACCACAACAA
>JAWZYT010004984.1:0-2500 GCA_034508575.1 Petrolisthes manimaculis | reverse complement strand
GGCGATTTAATTATTTACATACACACACACACACACACACACACACAACACACACACACACACACACACACACACACACACACTCACTCTCTCTCTCTCCACAGTCAACAACAACAACAACAAGACACGAGATTACGAGGGAATGTAAGTATAAACGATACGACCGACGGAAGCGAGAAGGAAATTCATATATACACACTGTCTACTTCA
Source organism: Petrolisthes manimaculis (assembly GCA_034508575.1). Lineage (NCBI taxonomy): Eukaryota > Metazoa > Arthropoda > Malacostraca > Decapoda > Porcellanidae > Petrolisthes > Petrolisthes manimaculis. Next base: position 2,290 of record JAWZYT010004984.1, on the reverse strand, counting down.
ACTCTCCTTTTTCATCTACTACACTCCTTATGGGTCGCTTCATGTTTGGTAAGTGTGTGTGTGTGTGTGTTGTGTGTTGTGTGTGTGTGTGTTGTGTGTTGTCAAAATAATATTAATATACATCTCTATATAGTTGTTAAATAATAATAATAATAACAACAAATAATAATAATAACAACAATAATAACAATAATAATAACCCAACATCTCTTAATAATAATAAAAATAATAATAATAAAAATAATAATAATAATAATAATAATAATAATAATAATAATAATAATAATAATAATAATAATAATAATAATAAAAATAAAAATAATAATAAAAATAATAATAATAATAATAATAATACCTAACATGTCTTTTTAGGTCCGGACACAAGAGCCAATTATTAAGAGTGAGAATAGCGAGGTTAATAGTGAAGATAACCTAACCCGGATGATTAACGACGTAGTGATGATGGTGACGGATGATAGTGATGATGGTGTGGTGGGTGTGTCTATGGATGTACAAGTGTCATCCTTACTCAACCTTCATCACGCAGTATTGAAATATCCAAGTATGAGGCGGATGATATGGAAGGTAAGAATAATAATAATAATAATAATAATCACAATAATAATAATAATAATAATAATCATAATCATAATAATAATAATCACAATAATAATAATAATAACAATAATAATAATCATCTCAATAATAATAATCATCTCAATAATAATAATAATCTCAATAATAATAATAATAATAATCATAATCATCTCAATAATAATAATCATCTCAATAATAATAATAATCTCAATAATAATAATAATAATAATCATAATCATCTCAATAATAATAATAATCTCAATAATAATAATAATAATAATCATAATCATCTCAATAATAATAATCATAATCATCTCAATAATAATAATAATAATCTCAATAATAATAATCTCAATAATAATAATAATAAACAATAATAATAATAATAATAATATAATCACAATAATAATAATAATCTCAATAATAATAATTAATCAATAATAATATAATCTCAATAATAATAATAATAATTAATAATAATAATCTCAATAATAATAATAATATCTCAATAATTAATAATAATCACAATAATAATAATAATAATAATCTCAATAATAATAATAATCACAATAATAATAATAATAATAATCTCAATATAAAAATAAAAACTAAATAATTATTATACTGTTGTTTTGTTGTTGTTGTTGTTGTTGTTGTAGGATGTTGGACGTTTTAGACACCCTGAGATTCTACATAAGGTACATGAACAACAACAACAACAACGACGACAACAACAACGACAACAACAACAACTCTGGAGGACGAGCTTCAAGTGCGACAGGATCAACTTGAAGTATTAGCGACCACACTCGAGACTCTGGCTGTATGTCTTCGAGGAACACACGACGATGTAATATAGTAAATGAAGGTATGTAAATTAATATGTAAATTATATATGTATAATTGTCACTACTTATTAAAAAAAATTACGGTATACTTTTATTCAATTAATCTCTTTTTTTTTTTACCACATACTGTAGCTCTCTCTCTCACACACACACACTCTTCTACCACACACTGCGTAGCTCTCCCTCTCTCTCACACACACACTCTCACTCTCTCTCTCTCATTCTACCACTCTCACACTCTCTCTCAAACACACACACTCTTTCTACCACACACTGTAGCTCTCTCTCTCTCCTCACACACACACTCACACACTCACCCTCCTCTCTCACACAGGTACTCTCACACACACACTCACTCCCTCTCTCACACACACACACTCTCTCTCTCTCATAAACACACACACTCCACCCTCTCTCTCACACACACACTCACTCCCTCTCTCTCATAAACACACACTCACACACTCACTCCCTCTCTCTCATAAACACACACTCTCTCTCTCTCATAAACACACACTCCCTCTCTCACACAGGTACTCTCTCACACACACACTCACTCCCTCTCTCTCATAAACACACACTCACTCCCTCTCTCTCACACACACACACACACACACACTCACTCCTCACTCTCTCTCACACTCCCTCTCTCCCACAGGTACTCTCCCACAACAAATATGAAGGTGTGAGTGAATTACTAAGTGAAATACTACGGACGCCCGAAGTTCCTCCTCCTTATAAATTAACTTGTGAACGCTGGTTAACGGACTTCAGGGAATTGTCATCACTGGTGTGGGAAAACCTGCCTGAATGTGAGGTGAGATAATAATAATAATAATAATAAT
>JAWZYT010004983.1:0-20000 GCA_034508575.1 Petrolisthes manimaculis | reverse complement strand
AGGTAGATAGATATATTGATTGATTGAATGATAAGTAGATAGAATGATAAATAAATAGATAGATAGATAAATAGATTGATAGATAGATAATTAAATTAGATATATGAATGAATAAATAAATAGATGAAGAGAGAGAGAGAGAGAGAGAGAGAGAGAGAGAGAGAGAGAAGAGTAGGGTAAGATAAATGAGGAGGCTTCTGGAGACAGGGAAGAGGGTCTGAAGGCTCTCTAGGGTTGATAAAGCGATAACGAGTCACTGGAGGAGGAAGGGATGTTGGGGGGAACGGGAGGGAGTGAGGCGAGGTATGGATGCTATCAAGGATAATAGACTATAATAGACTATTATAGTCTATTATCCTTGGATGCTATATAGTTGACGCCAAGGAGGGGAGGAGACAGGGATGGGGGGGGACGGGAGGGAGTGAGGCGAGGTATGGTTGCTAGTTGACGCCAAGGAGGGGAGGAGACAGGGATGGGGGGGGACGGGAGGGAGTGAGGCGAGGTATGGATGTTATATAGTTGACGCCAAGGAGGGGAGGAGACAGGTAGGGATGGGGGAGGCAGTGATAGGAGGACGGGAGTGAGGCTAAGGAAGGAGAAACACCAGCAGAGGTTGTATAGAAACCAGAGGATATAGAAGTAGCAGAGAACTGAATACATATTGTGGCAGAGTTGTTATTGTTCCTCATTTTAAATCTTGATAGGGATAAATTATACTTAAATATATAACAACAAATTCAATATGTGTGTAGACTAGAGGATATAGAAGTAGCAGAGGACTGAATACATATTGTAGCAGAGTTTTTATTGTTCCTCGCTTCAAACTTTGCCAGGAATAAATTAAACTTGAATATATAAGAAATAATTCAATATGTCCGGTGTGACTTGTACACTCGAGTTCGTAAATTCACGACCACATTCCCAAATGCTTATAATTATTTATTATCATCTGAGCTGGTAACACTGTGTGGGGAAGGTGTCATCTGAAGGTGAAAAGATTGTACCATGTCCCTCTACTACTGTATGTTCCACCTCCTCTGATTTCTCCCCAAATAAATGTTACCAGCTCAAATGGCATAAACATCTAAATACGTGGTCGCGAATTTACGAGCTAGGATATACAGTTGGGGAATAATGTATCTGAACACTGTTGGCGGCTTCTGGTAACATCCCCAAAAGCAAACACATCAATGAGAGAAAGTCTTTATGAATTGAAGGATAACTTTTATTTCAGTGTCGATCTGTGGTTGGTCGACGTCACCCAATATCAATTATCATTATGTAGTAATGAATACATTTTATCTATTCCTAACGTGTTTATCATTGACATTGTTACCAGAAGTCGTCAACGGTGTCCAGATACTTTGTTCCCCAACTGTACATACAGTAGGGAAGAGACACTAGCTTAATTAAGGAACCTGTGATCTTGTATGTAATGTGGAGGCTTCTGATTCCTCCTGACCATCATGCCTCGAAACAAGCTCATCCCATATTGGTGGTGTTTCGTGACAATATTTGAAGGACTCATTTATCTTCAATTCTCTGACTACATCACAGCAGGGTCCCTTAAGACAGACACTGTAATTAAGCTTGCTCAAAAATATAATAGTGTAGGTGTCGACATGAATAGCTAAAGGGAACTCTGAATGTGGACCAGGATAGTTCGTTTTCTTACTAAATATCACCTTAATTCTACTGACTTGCATAACACGATGGTAAAGAGAATATAATATAGTATTTATTAATAATGCGTAACTGCTTTTCTTTGTACGAGTTTCCCCTTTCTGGATTGGGGTTTTCTTTTCCACGACACTCAAAGAAAATGTGATGTTGTTTATTGGGTTGAGAGAGAGAGAGAGAGAAAGAGAGAGATTAGTCCCATCAAATCAAATCATACACAGTTTCTGTTGCTCTTACAACTCTCCATTTCATAAACATTCAGTTATTAAATGGGATAAACTTATAAAAAATGTTAATTATTTATTCAATTAAAAGCGGCTTAAGAATATAATAGCACGAAAGTTCATCGCACACACACACGCACACACACATCAAAAACCTTCCAACAAGTACCTTCCCGAAAAAGAGAAAATAAATAAATAAATAAATAAATAAATAAATAAATAAATAAATAAAAGGTCTTCACTAAGGCTTATAATAAATACTGTAGGTTAATATGTCCCTCCTGTACTAGTGAACTCATTTAATTAATGGAGAAGTGAAGGAGGCCACTGAGCAAATAAGATTAGAATGTTGTATAGTCCGTCTTTATTAGATTACTGCTTGTTGACTATCCCGGGGCTCGTGTTGTAGTCAGAAAATTGAAGGTTAGTGAGTCCTTCAAATAATCTCACGAAACACCACCTATATGGAAGGAGCTTGTTTCGTGGCATGTTCAGGAGGAATCAGAAGCCACCAGCCAGGTCTCATACACGATCACAGGGTCCTTTAGAGGCAGGCAATTGTTAGTTAAGGGTATAGTACCTCCTTATGGTAAACTGGAAGGCTACCGATTCCTCCCAACCATCACAGGAAACACGTCACCACAATGTTGTTATTAGTGAATCTGCTTCGCGTCAGAGTTCGGAGGATTAAGTGCCCCTCCCCTCCCCTCCCCCCCAATTTACCAAAAAGAGGCTCTCCCCCAAATTAAAGGCTGAATTAATTAAGGAATACAAGAGGTGGTCACATAGCAGACTCTCTTTCCTAATACATGTCTTCTGTTCTGGTGCTTCTCGTGAGGGTATTAATGGATTTAATTATCATACTTTTATTAGCTGTAATCAGTCATTTTCCTTGGATATTCACGTGAGTCTGACCGTATTGTTTTTATATTAAATTATCTGTTGTCAGATTCTCTTGAGTTCATACCGTGTAATTTTTATTATATTTTTTCATATATCACCGAAAAGCACACACACACACACACACACACACACACACACACACACACACACACACACACACACATCCACACCCACACACACACACACTCACGCACACACACACACACACACACACACACACACACACACACACACACACACACACACACACACACACAGGAATGTACCCAAAGATATACACGTACGTACCTACCTTTGATGACCTGCCACACATTTCCATCTGCCAGCCTTCGCGTCTCTTTGATGTGTTAACTCTAGGAATGTCCTCAGTCGTCTCCATGCAGCCCCCAGCTTAACACTTTAGGCGAGGGGGGCACGGCCTTACTTCTTCGTCTCCTCGTGCCTCGTGCCTCGTCTCTGTCATTAGGATCATTATTTGTTTGTCTGTCTGTCTGTCTTTGAGTGTGTGTGTGTGTGTGTGTATGTGTGTGTGTGTGTTTTTGTTTGTTTGTTTGTCCTTCTTGGTGTGTGTGTGTTTGTCCTTCTTGGTGTGTGTGTGTGAATCTGTCTGTCTGTTGTCTGTCTCTCCGTCTTGGTGTGTGTGTGTGTTTGTGTGTTTGTCCTTGGTGTGTGTGTGTGAATCTGTCTGTCTGTCTGTCCGTCTTAGTGTTTGTGTGTGTCTATCTGTTGTCTGTGTGGCTGTCTCTCTCTGCATGTTCATTTATCATATATTATTTCGTTTCTCTGTCATTATAATCGCTGCGGTTGTCACTGTATTGTGCAGAAAAGTAACTCTGACTTTAAATATTCCTTGAAATGAAATACTGTATACAAACCACTGTGACACATTTTACTTCTCTTAGTAAAGGAAATAACACACACACATCTGCATCATACCTTTGATATAAAATTGCATCTTATGGCGCACGTACAGATTTATTTAATCTGTTTTTCAGTCTTGGCACTCGGGTATATCGATATGACATAAATTTACTTCAAAGTATATTTCGTGTGTACGTGTTAAAAATTATAAAGCTCATGAGAACTGAATTAGTATAAACAAATACGGTCATCGATGCTTCTAAATTGTATACACTTTTTAAGGGAGATTCTCTTGTTGGTAAATTGGAAGGCTTCTGCTGATTCCTCCTCACTATACCAGAAAACAGACACCCTCAATGGCACTAATAGCAGATCTGTTTCTTAGCATAGTGTGGAGGAGGATTCAGAGAACCTCCCAAGACACCAACAAACGAATCATCCCTTAAACTTTGTACATATAACGTCACAGTTGATCCCGGCAATAAACACTCTATTATATTGTTAAATAATATTATAGAACCCTTCATTAAGTCTGGATTCTATTATATATATAGTTTTTCTTTTTCTTTATACCTTTCCCCTACAAATGCATTATCAGTTAGAGGGGACTGGAGGGCCTGTAACTGGAGGGCCTGTAACTCTGAGCTGCTAGAGGTAAGGTGATTAGGGCGTCCTTTGTGTATCTGAGAGGAGTAATTATCGGCGAATGACATTCTTTGTTGGCTGGCTACAACGGTAACTTGTCAGGGGACCCGTCTCATATCCTGCATCAATGAAAACCAAAAGGTGGAAAGTTTAAGGGGAGAGTATACTTTTGATAAATTGGAGTGCCTTGATTCCTCCAAAGTATGCCAGGAAACAGACCCAGAGGAAGAAAAATAATGGTATCCTGTTGCCTGGAATAGTTTGGAGGAATCATAATCTCTAAAAATGTCAAAACTATACCCTCCCCTTAAGGGACTCTGTGATGTAGTCAGAAAATTGAAGCTAAATGAGTCCTTCAAATATTGTCACGAAACACCACCTATATGGAAGGAGCTTGTTTCGTGGTATAGTCATGGGAATTGGAGGCTTCTGATTCCTCCTAACTACATGCCACGAAACCAGCTCTTTCTATATAGATGGTGTTTGAAGGACTCATTTATCTCCAATCTTCGGACTACATCACAGGGACTCTTAAATTAAAGCAATGTGATCCTCTTATTCAGTATAGACGTATATGTAGACAAGACGATTTAAACCCCTTAGGACAGACATACAGACAGACAGTACATACAGAGAGGCCATCTTGAAATGAAACAAAGGCCAGGCAAGAGGCTTTACACCAACCAACACACACACACACACACACACACACACACACACACACACAAGTTCACTTTCCCAAGCTCGTCAGTCTTGATTGGGATGAAAGGAAAACTATTCGCATTTTTCCGAAGAGAGTGAACATAAATGTGTTAGTTACCCTTACTGTATGTTACAACCACCATCATGTATCTGTCTGTCTGTCTGTCTGTCTGTCTGTCTGTGTCTGTCTGTCTGTCTGTCTGTCTGTCTGTCTGTCTGTCTGTCTGTCTGTCTGTCTGTCTCAATAGATATATCTGTCTGTATATACTACGTTTGTCTGTCTGAAAATTCGTTTGTCTGTTTGTACATTCGTTTTTCTGTTTATATGTGTGTTTGTGTGTGTGTTTCTGCACTCAACTCAACTGTCCTGAGCATGTAGGTCATTATCTCTGCCTGAGCTGCCTCTTCATCACGCCCCTTGCTCCCCTGCAGCGCCTCCCTCGTCCCTCGTCCCTCATCCCTCAAGTGGCCCACACAACTCAGGGAACGTAAAGAAAACACACACACACACACATACTGACAAACAAACACAAGTACATACAGAAACAAAAGCACACACACACACACTGACAAACACACATACGTACTGACAAAACACAAGCAAGTGCATACACAAACAAGAGCGCACACACACACACACACACACACACACACACACGCACACATTAACCAGTCTGCTATGGTTTGCACAGATTACAACGAGGGAAAACAAAGTGAACACCAACAAGGAAGGAAGAGGAAACGTATTGCACACTGATGTCAAAAGGGAACAACACACGTGGGAAGGAAGGGAGGGAGGGAGGACGGTACTAGGGGGTGGTGGTTGTGGTACTCTGGGTTTACTGTCAGCTACACACACACACACTGACAAACACAAGTGCATACACAAACAAAATCATAAACACACACACACACACACACACTGACAAACACAAGTGCATACACACACAAAATCATAAACACACACACACACACACACACACACACACCTCCCACTACTTAGAGATTCATTACTTCCACTGCCCACCACAACCCCCAATTGATCACACTGTGGTTTTCCTTCGTGTAAAGTTCAAGCCATTTATTATTTTTAGGCACCTCCAATACTCACCTCCACTTTCCACTACATATCTTTTCTTCCCATCCCCAATCCCCCACCTTCTCTACCCACTCCCCATCCCTATTCCTCATCTCCACTACCACTACTCCCCATCCCTATTCCTCATCTCCACTACCACTACTCCCCATCCCTATTCCTCATCTCCACTACCACTATTCCCCATCCCTATTCCTCATCTCCACTACCACTACTCACCATTCCTGCCTATTTTTTTAACCACTACCAATCTCCAGTACTCACCTCAGTATGATTATTACATTTTTTCACTGTTTAAATTTTCCTTTTCCTTTTTATCTCGAGCATATACATTCATTTATACTGACATACCCGTGTAACTCTCAATGCTAGAACTAACGGACAATCTCAATCTTTCGTAAACATATCTTGTCAACTTTGGAAGACTTTATACCTCCATTCATGATCCCCACGTACTTTAGTAACTCTCCCAATCCACAATCTCTAATAACGAGCTCTGAAATAGGCGGTATTTGGGCGACAACTCACCCAAACCATGATGAGGCCAAACACATTTCAACCATTGGAGGCTTTGGATGGACTGTCATCTAGAAAACACCATTGCGAGTGTACAACGACTTATGGTCTTTCAAAAATAATATGTCTAGACATCTCGAACTAAATTACGTCAATCGAACTGAGAATGTTCATATATTTTTTTCTATTTCCACCTCATTACATACTTATTCGTCTTAAAAAGCTCAGTACTGCTCTATAGACACACATACAAACCTACATAGCGGCAAAATCATTGACTGGAATTGTGGCCTACCAACAACCGCTACAGCGTACCAGCATTAAGGCTATTATCCCTTCCATGGTGCTTAACGTAATTAGCTGCCAGAACTCAAAGTTACTATGGCAACCTTTGCACGTTGCTTATCATGAGTGTGAACACAAACTTGCCCTTCTTGTATAATGGTGGCTTGGTATATAGGTTTCCAGAGACAGTTGCCACCCTATAATGTTATTCACTTATACACAGCAGTGCACATATATATACTTTATAATATACACGCATGTCATTGTAGTCTTGTGAGTACGTTACCTCATTACTCTGTATGGGTTTTGCACTTACGTAATACAAATTCAGTGTATAATATAAATTACAGAGTTATGTTTACTCAAGATTCTCCACCTTAATTATCTCGCAATCTCTTACCCCTTGTCCACCCACATGTCAGTCCTGCATGGCTCATCAACTCATTCAGCCTCCATCCACTCTTCCCTTTCCATTTACACACACATCTTCTCTTTCCACTCACACCAACTTCCACACTATATGCATACCCTTTAGCCACCTTTCACACTGCCACATCCATTGTTATAGACTTCATTCAAATAAGCTTGACCACAGCCTGCCTCTCCGTCTACACAGTCTGACCATTCTGTCCCTCCTTCCACAGAGCTTGTTTACACTTTCTCTGCCCCACTTTCACAACCCGTACCCTCCACTCAGACACATTGTCCGTCGCCTGCCTGACTCTGGTCTCATAATCCCGCGACCTGCTGGTGGTAATGGATCAAAGGGGACCCAGCCAGACCAGGTGGCCGCTCTACTAAGATTACCAGGATGAATTAGCACAGCAGAGACAACAGCAGTGCTCTTACTAACCTGTTATGATCCCTCTGTGTTATTACTGCATGGAAAGACAAGGAGATATTATACAGCTTTATATTCCACTTGTTCTCCTGTTGTTTGAAGGAATAAATCACTCTATGGACCTACTATATACCCACAATTTGATATCACACCCAACCACAGACCTATGTAAAAAAATAATAGTCAATACCTTCATTAAATTATCATGCCTCATCCACTTCTGACCCACAAAGTTCCTTATACCCACACTACTCTATTATCATGCCTCACTTCCAACTTACTGCTACACAATTACCGTCCTATACCTACAGTACTTAAGGGACTAGTTTGGTGTTGGTAAATCTGGTACAATTGAATCCTCCAAACTATTCCAAGCATCAGAACGCCATTATGTTTGCTCTTCTGGTCCTGTTTCCTAGCATACTTTGGAGGAATCAATGTACTCCAATGAACCAAACAAGAATGACTACCTTAATCTTGCCTCGCCTCTGACCTACACATGTCTATCTGAACATTTGACCTCCCTGGCGTTGATAACCTTTGCTACTCGTATACGGGGGCAGGGCATTGATTCCCTCCACCTACCTCCATCCCCAACCCCCCTCCTTCAAACTTGGTTACACACACACACACACACACACACACACACCCACCCACACACACACACACACACACACACACACACACACACACACACACACACACACACACACACACACACACACACACACACAGGCTCAATAATGACATCACACCTGAGTATACGCACGGTGTTTCCAGTAGGCCTAAGTTTGGTTCCCTAAGCATTACACCGAGAAATCCAGTTTATATAACATTTGCCCCTCCTCCCTCCTTCCTCTCTCTCTCTATCCCTCCTCTCTCTCTCCCTGCCTCCCTCCCTCCTCTCTCCTTCCCTCCCTCACTCCCTCCTCTCTCCTTCCCTCCCTCCTCTCTCCTTCCCTCCCTCCTCTCTCCTTCCCTCCCTCCTCTCTCTCTCTCTCCCTCCTTCCTTTCCATGGAGCTAGAATAGGAGGAGGCGGCCCGCGCGTTCATTTGGGTCTCAGTGGAGTGAAGCCAGTCAGGTCCTCAGAAGCCAACGCCTAGTATTGGCAAGAAAGGCTGACCACTCATAGTACCCATACAGTTTACCCATATTCCTCACCATGTTTATTCATTTTTAATTACGGTATGACATGTATTTCGTATTCTTTAATTAATAACATACAATTCACACATCTTTCAATAATATAAATAGAAAGTTATAAATTACTGACCTATCACTCTATACCAAATTGGCCACTGAAATGTATAAGTTTTGTATATATTTGTCAACTCTTTACTTTCACTTTGGATGCCAACTTCTTAGTAATTTGTTTGGCCTTATATACATATTTCACCTGCAAATATGATTGAGCAACTGCCTTAATTAACTAATTCAAGTGATTTTCAGTCGTACATGTGGCCAGCTAAAGTAGAAAATATGTATTTGTGGGCATAATATATTAACACTGGTATTATTATTTTGCTACAATCTACCCTCTCCAAAGTGGTGCTGGACCCTCTTTCCTTAAACAGTTTGTCTGATATGATACATATATCAATTACATCATCAGATGGATACACCATGTTTACTCTGTCTTTAAGTTTTACAAAGGAAAGAATATGTTTATCAGTCTTGTCTGAGTTTAGGGCAACAATGTATGGTTCACAATACAAGGACTTCATTAACTTATATATATCAAATCCTGCTATATTTAAAACTATCTTATTTGTACACTTTGAGAGGTGAGACTAACTTGGAATATGCATGTATTCCTCTGGCTCTATATTAACAGAATCAGATAATATCCTACTTTTCAGAACAGAGTAATTGATTACCTAAAGAGAAACACAATTTTTAATATTTCTAACACACTTGCTTGACACACTTAAAATTGGAACAGAATCCAATGGTATGCATTTCCTTGGAATAATAGGCATGACCAAGTAACCGATCATCCTAACTAGGGAAGCAAAATGAATAATGCAATATTTAATGATACATGTAATGCCAATTACAGTTACACTGAGAAGGATGCCAACTCTTATACTGTATATGTCATGAAGTCGGAAAAAGAAAAATAACTGAATTATTGTTGTATATTCAAAACCATGACATTTTCAACCTTAGTGATGGGTCTCGCAAACGTAATCCCTTAATGAACTTCCTAATTGATAAATGGGTCCCTCCCTAAGTAACACACAAACACAGCCGTTTATTAATTTGTTTGGTGACCCTCCCTCACACGTAAACATATTTTATCACACCCAGATTGTACACACACATACACAAGCACACGCACACACACACACACGCATAGATATACACATGACATACTTTGATAACTGCATAAAAAGGAACTGCTTTACTGTATAATATGTTATTTCTTCACTCTGTCGTGACCACTGAAGATAGTGGTAGTGTTCACCCAAACTGTTTAGTGACAATATATTTCATTGTCTGCAGAATGTATGAATTAATCACCTTTTGGGTGACATAAGTCATGGCCAGATTAATAATTAAGGAGCGGCTGGCGAGCTTCTTGCCAATCCCAATATGGCTGACCTGACCTCACTTTTCTGACCGCGGGTCGTCTCCTCCTATTCTAGCTCCATGTTCCTTTCCCTCCCTCCCTCCCTCCCTCCCTCCTCTCTCCCTCCCTCCCTCCCTCCTCCCGCTACTCCAATCTCCATCATGCCAATCTCCTTAAGGGGTCCTTCCTTCTCTTGGTGTCTACGTTACCCTCCAGACGGTGCTAGGAAACAGATCCCCCACTCGTATACTGAGGCAATAATCTGTTTCCCGACGTAAATTGGAGGGAGCAGAAGCACACTATTCCGTCCACAACAGAAGGCCCTCTTATATATATAGCTCTCTGCCTCATTTCAATCAACCGGGGCTTGGTACACCTATATTCATCATTCCTTCTCCGTTCTCTGCTCTCCTTGCTTCGTTCGTCTTTCATCTTCATCGTGTTTTATCCCTTCTCATTATTTCCTTAATTTTTATTGCATGTAGCCTATAATTATATCTTGTTTATCTCCCATCCTTCTTTACACCATTAGCAAACCTTTCTCATCTTTCACTCTCGTCTCTTTTTCATCACTAGTTTTCTATCGTTTTCCTCACGTTCGTACTCCTTCAGTCCTCTCTTACAGTCTTCTTCTTCTTCTTCCCTATGGTAAACTTTTCCCCTCATTGGACAAGTTCCCCCGCCACGGAATTGAATCCTATAGCCACCAATCGTGAGGCAAAATTGCTACCCACTCGACCACATGCACTACACATATATAAAAGAAAGACAACCAATTCTAACCAATACCTGAAATACTGTGTACCTGCTGGTCGAACTCCTCACACTTGTAGAGAGAAGCGGGTGGTCTGGCTCTTTTTAGTTTGGTATATTATTATTATTATGGTCTAGTCTAGTGGGATGGACCCTGAGTCACACTTTGGTTACCTAGGATTCGATTCCCTATGGATTAGCTATACCTCTAAAAATCATATTAATTTTCACTGCATTGTGTGATTATGGGGTTATTCTCTGGTTGTTATTTTGTCATATCTACATTTTTTCCTCTCTTTTCCGTATATGTCTGCTTATTTAACACCATCCTCTGTCCCTTCTTCCTCCATTCCTCTACCCTTACTACCTCCATCCCTCCATTCTTACTACCTCCATCCCTCCATTCTCTCTCTATCCCTTCATTCCTCTACCTCTTCTTCCTCCATTCCTCTACCCTTACTACCACCATCCTCTGTCCTTTCTTCCTCCATTCCTCTACCCTTACTACCTCCATCCCTCCATTCCTCTACCTCTTCTACCACCATCCTCTGTCCCTTCTTCCTCCATTCCTCTACCCTTACTACCACCATCCTCTGTCCCTTCTTCCTCCATTCATCTACCCTTACTACCTCCATTCTCTCTCTCCATTCTCTCTCCATCCCTCCATTCTCTACCTCTTCTTCCTCCATTCCTCTACCCTTACTACCACCATTCCTCTACCCTTACTACCTCCATCCCTCCATTCTCTCTCCATCCATTCATTCTCTCCCCATTCCTCCAGTCCTCCCCCATCCCCCGTCTCAGAGAAGCCCATCACACCCATTACATCCTCCACCTCCATTCCTTCTAGGCTAAATCATTTATGTATGAGCCTTTCCTCCGTGACGCCGAAGCTGCCAATCCTCAACAAACAATTCTCCACGCTGCTTTATTCCCAAGTTCAGTACCTCGCTAGTATACGGTGGGGGGAGTACCTTTGTGATCTCGTTTCAGGTTGTTCTATAGTGTACTTTATTTTATGTCATGTATATTTTGGTATTGTTTTATTCAGAGTTAAATGTGTTAGTCTAAATTTTAAGTAAAGAGCATGTGTGTGTGTGTGTGTGTGTGTGTGTGTGTGTGTGTGTGTGTGTGTGTGTGTGTGTGAGTGTATTTGTTTGTATGTGTCTCTTTCTCTCTCTCTTTCTGTGTGTGTGTGTGTGTGTGTGTGTATGACAGGTGACACACTGGGTGAGGTTCTAGCATTACCAATATTGATTACTGCTTCTTCGGTGGGAACCAGAGAGGCTGATAAGCGGCCGTGTCTCGCCTCCACATGGGTCGCTGTGTGTGTCTGTGTGTGTGTATGTGTGTGTGTGTGCGTGTGTATGTGTATCTGTGTGCGTGTGTGTGTATGTGTGAGAGAGAGAGAGAGAGAGAGAGAGAGAGAGAGAGAGAGAGAGAGAGAGAGAGAGAGAGAGAGAGAGAGAGAGAGAGAGAGAGAGAGGAAGAGAGGAAGAGAGAGAGTGAGAGAGAGAGAGAGATAACAGGATACGTGACAGGAAGAAAAAGAGGGAAAGTAGAAAGAGAAAGAGAGAGAAAGAGGGTGGGGAGGACAGACAGACCGACAGACAGAGACAGACAGACCGCCAGACAGACAGAGACAGACAGACAGACAGAGATGACGACTGATAAGATGGCAATTAAAGGTACGAAGGAAGATGGAAGCAAAGAAGTAGAGAATAGGGAGTAAAGTGCATGTTGGTGAATTGGAGGGCTACTGAGTCTTCCAAACTAAGCCATGAAACAGATCCCCCCTATTAAAAACATTGGGACTGTCTGTTTCTTGGCATAGTTTGGAGGAATCAGTAGCACTCTAATTCACCAAAAATATATGAATAAAATGAAAAAAATGAATAAAAATAAGAATATAAAAAATGTAACGCAATATTCAGAGATAATCATTTTTATATGCAAGTCTAATTAGTTGTATCTAAACTTGGACGAATCAGAGTTATGTACTGTAAAGTTAAGAATAAAAACACTTATTGTGGCTTTGAGTTTGTTTGTTAGTTAGTTAGACGGACAGTTAGGGAGAGATTCTGTTGTTCTTGAAATGGAGGGTCAATGATTCCTCCTAACTATGCCAGGAAACAGACGTCCTTATTGTTAGTTAATAGGGGATTTGTTTTGTGGTATAATTTGTAATAATCTGAAGTCATCCAATTTACCGTGAAGAAAGTATCGCCTTGTAATATAAATAGTTACTTTTTTTCCGATTTACCGTGAAGAAAGTATCGCCTTCTAATATAAATAGTTACTCTTTTTCCGATTTACCGTGAAGAAAGTATCGCCTTCTAATATAAATAGTTACTTTTTTCCGCTATTGTTAATATTTTAGTACATATTTTGAACTAGTTAATTACCAGGTAGAGTGCTAAGAAAATAATTATACTCGTAAATATAGGCTTCTACCATCGAGATTACGAGAGAAAATAGTATATTTTATCTGGCAACGACAAATGATATACGTATATAAAAAGAGAAGGTTCTGTCTGAGACCTGCTTTTCCTGGTGGGTGGCAACAGTGGGTTTATATACAGTACAAGCCAAGTGGGTTTATATACAGTACAGGCCAAGTGGGTTTATATACAGTACAGGCCAAGTGCAGCTAGAGTGGCGCTTATGGTTATTGGAAAGGTTTACCCCGAGTTGATAGTCTGCTCTGTTAGCACTTGGGGTGAAGAGGACCACATGCTGTTATTATATACACCTTTCTGTGGTGGACTATACTATACACAAGATTCTAACCAACCAACTCCTGTGGTCCTTACCAACACCTGTATATAACTTGTTTGTTCTCTCTCTCTCTCTCTCTCTCTCTCTCTCTCTCTCTCTCTCTCTCTCTCTCTCTCTCTCTCTCTCTCTCTCTCTCTCTCTCTGTATATATATAAAGCCTCCCTCTTCACTGCCAGATATTTTTTCTTTCGTTCTTCACTGTAATTGAGTGACTGTGAGTGACTGCACCAATACAGTCCATGAAGGCAGTGTGTTGGGTGGCCGCCATTCACACACACACACACACACACACATAATACTCATGTCGTCTTGGTTGATCCAGTAATTAATTTCCTAGTTTGGTAAAGATCACATTAAATTCTTCCTCAGGAGAACAAAAGTACTGAATGTCAATGATATAATGTTTTATAGGATGACTTGTAATGTTCCTTTATATTTCCTTCATGTATATTCTTTTAATGTTTTGTTACATTTCCTTCATGTATATTCTTTTTCCTTCATTTATAACGTGGGTAAAAGTATATCCATGTCGTTGTATGTAGAGTGTCAAGCATACACTAAAAAATGTATCCATCTGGACCAAAATAAACGTGAAGGACAGAATATGAATATAATATTAAATTTTATAAGGACAAACAGTCTACCGCACCCAGTGGTAAGAAAGAAAATGAAGAATAGTAATAATAATAATAATAATCATAACAATAATGATAATGATAGTCGCCGGCAGATTTCCAATGTCCAAAATCAGACGAATTCTCTTACTTGCGAAATCCTCCTGATATCTAGAAGTTACGAAATAATTCACTTAATCCCAAAACAAGGAAGTACTTTACATCCACGTCCACTAAATATACACAAATTATAACAAGGCAGAACGAGAGGCGAAAACTGTGTCCTGGACTGTCGTGTTTATATTTGGCCACGTTTGATCTCTTCCTTTACCGTGTTGTGATCCTCATACATATTAACGTTACCAAAGCTTCAGTAAACCTCATTGTTATTACAGCAGCTGTACAATGGCTCACTGACTCACCGACTGTCATCAGCTGGGGTAGAGGTAGTTAAAAAATAATCAAACACAGAGAAAACTTTTATATTTTGTAAGGGAGACTGAGGCTTGGTGAAGTCCTAGTTAATCTCCTTTTGTATACACCGGCCGCATGTCCTGCTATAGTGGTAGACCATCTCGTTAACAGTATTGGTTTTATTGTTGATGTTTTGTAGTGCCACGAGCAGATAGCTTCATATAATATACTGGACTGTATTGTGCTTTTTTCACTCATTGGATCCACAGTGAATGAGATTCAGTTGTATGTGTTTTTCCATTGAGGCTAAACGTTTGTTGGTTCCGTTATAATGACTTTTCTCTCATTCTTTTCTACCATTACTAGTATGTAATGATAGTTGCAGAATAAATATCAATATTTCCAGGGTTCGATGACGCACATGTGGCGTGTTTATCGTTGGATCGAGAGGCAAGTACAGTCTTTCTCAATACTTTTGGGTGATAACCAGCTCTGAATCAAATTTCGTATACATATAACAGATGCAAGATTAAATTCAAATTATCCATTCACTGAATGAAGAAAAGCATTATGTGTATATATATATATATATATATATATATATATATATATATATATATATATATATATATATATATATATATATATATATATATATATATATATATATATATATATATATATATATATGTGTGTGTGTGTGTGTGTTGGTGGAACTGTACTCATCGTTACAGATTCATATAACTGAAGTAAATCAAATCTTGTAGGTTTTCGGGTAACCAAAATCTTCTGAAGGCGCCTATACGCCTCTAGAGGAAAAACTGATGTAGGGGGTCGAGGGCTGTGCTATCTTGCCCTCGGGATGAGAGCGGCCAGTTATCGAGACCTGCCTATGGTGATGGTGGTGGAGGGGAGAGAAGATGGGGTGGTTGGCGCTGCGCCCTGAAGGTCAGTGTGGTGGTCTGGATGATGGAAAGGTTTAATTAAGGGCAGAGACGGAGCGTGTAGGGCTTCTGGCGGCGTCCCTACCATACTGCCCTGCCACAGCCTGCACTAGACGCCCCAACTTCTCCAGCCAAGAATTCCTCTAAAGGGGAAAGAGGTCGTTGTGCCACACTTTTGTGGGTCCAAACTATGTTAGTACGAGAACAGGTGGTTATAGGGCAACCCAAGGATATATATATATATATATATATATATATATATATATATATATATATATATATATATATATATATATATATATATATACAATATAAGCACTGAAGCATGCATTCATAGACACATACTTTCAAAAAGAATGTATTGAAAACAGATTTGTTAACCGGACATAAGGTAACCAATGAAACAACGAAAGATTTCATGTCTTTAGTGATAACGATACACGAGGCCTCAGAAAACAACACAACTGCTTAGTATATGTCCCTCAGATTTAGGTTCATCTTTTTCGAATATTCTTTGGTCATAATAATACAAGTTGTATCAAAATGTGAGTTGAGACCATCACTAGAAAATCATCACCAGCTGAATTAAACCCGCATCTCACAATATTGTCATGCGAAACTTCGGCTGGGATTTCCACTCAATTAGCAGCAACTATGAATATAATTTCCTGATATTCAGAGAAAATGCTGACGTGATATGTGGCCTCATGCAGCTCAGAATAGACCGAGCCAAAATTATATATATTCGTCCTATAATATATCTAATTTATCATGAATTATTGTACGGGAAGAGAACAGATGATTGAATTTGCAACTTCACAGCCGATGATGCACCAATGATTACTATACTCTGTTCAAAATTTGTGTTCCACTAGCCTCTATCTATCTATCTATTTCTATCTGTCTATCTATCGCTATTTCTATCTGTCTATATATCTATTTATTTCTATCTATCTATCTAACTATCTATATTTATCTATTTCTATCTATCTATCTATCTATCTGTCTATCTATCTATCTATCTATTTCTATTTATTTAAGCATAAGAGGCCAAAAGGAACACAAGTTTTGAACAGAGTATAGTTTGGATAAAGTTGATTTTTTTTTTTTTTTTTTTTTTTTTTTTTTTTTTTTTTTTTTTATGGAAACCTTTGACCACCGAGAGTAATTACATGCCTCCATTAATCTTCCTCCGTAGGGCTGTATTACCTGACATGATGTGGGCAGTACTTTAAGGGACCCTCCTGTCCTGTGTTGTAGTAAGAAAATTGGAGGTAAATGAGTCCTTCAAAGGTTGCCACGTAACACTACCAATAGGGAAGGAGCTTGTTTCGTGGCATTCTCAGGAGGAATCAGATGCCTCAAATTCCCATACACGATAAACAGGGTCCTTAAGGGTTTGGGCGCCAGTTCGGACCCGACACACTACTTTTAAAATCTTCAGGTGCATGTCTCTCCATTCCTTCTATTTCCTTCGTGTTTGCTGTTGCTTCTCTTTACCTTCATGTTCCTCTTGCTACAGGGTCTCCCAGGACTAGCGCGACTTCTTTTTATCTTTTCCTTTCATTTCTGTTAATCTTTTTAAGTCTTTATTATTATGATTGTCTTCATTCATTGGGTTAGAGGCTTCCCTTGTGGTTAACTGAATTCCTTCGCATTAACCCAAAATATAATAATCAAAATGTGTCATTGTCCTGAAAGAGTTACCGTATGTGATAATGACATAAGCTAATGTAAATAAGATTTACTTAGTTTAGAGGTGTCTTTGGCAATGAGAAGCTTCTTATAAGTCTATGAAAAAAATATTTGCATCTAAAGAATATAAATGATGACCTTAGCTAGAGCTATATTCTACTATCACCATCACCTTTATAATTATACCATTGATCCATTGCACAAACAAACCAGATTTACCTGTCATCAACCTCACACTTACTGCTCCACCACCAACCCTATTCGTGTTTCTACCAGTCTACCACCTGAACCACTTGTAAGAAAGGAAACACTATCGGGAACTTGTTAGTTGAGTCCCGCCCCTGCCAATCCTTCCTCTCTAACTTTCTGCACAACAGTTTTTACTTGTTCGTAAAAAAAAATTGGTGTGGGTAAAATGCTGGCGTCAGACAACATACAGCTAACTTTATACATACACACTTACAAAGATTTTTTTTATATATATAACGAAGTAACAAGGACAGTAAAAATTGATTAGTACGCTACACATAGAGTGAATTATATATTTGAACAACACAAAAATAACAAATCAGTGAAGAAAACATTAAAGTGAAGGAACTCGTCCAAAATATTATGAAGTGAAGGACTTGGTGCTGGTTCACCTTGTCATAATAATGATATGGAGAGAAGCATCCCCAAAGTGGCGACGTCAAGCGAGGACATAATTGGAAAAAATCTTAAAAAAAATATTTGAGTGAACTTGGTGGAGGGTGATGATGCCAGGAGTCCTTCATAGAGTGTGACCAATGTACTGTACACTCGCCATCCAAAATATGTATCCAGGCTTTCTTCGAATAGCCTGATCGAGTACTAAGCGAGCTCAAGCAAATATTAAACAAAATAAGGGTTGTATAATTGGCTCACTAGTATGTCAAATGAATCGAAAACTTTTAAAAGACCTGGATACACATTTTGGATTGTGAGTGTACCAGTCAGAACTATACCGTATAGACTCACAAATCACAATACCCATGTCGGCTGTATACTGACAAACAGGCAACTTCATTATGGGTGATAATTATGAGTGGCTCTGATTTGTGGAATAGTTTGGAGGAGTACATACATTTCACGGCCTTCAATTTATTCGCCAGCAAAATTTGTGGTTCCCTAATAAGTAATAAAAATTGAGGGAATGGGACGAGTGTGTATTTGGACGGTGGGCCATTTTTGCGGGAAGTCCTCGGTAAGTCTTTATTAGTGTGAAATGAAGTGCGCGGGATGAGGTGAGATGGGAGATGAGTGGACCGAAACGAGTAGGGAAGAAAGAGGAGAAAAATCTGGGAGGGGGAGAAAGAAATGAGTGGAGAGATAGATAGATAGATAGATAGATAGATAGATAGATAGATAGATAGAACTCGAGGCAGGGAACGAAAGAATAATTGGTGTGACGATGGAAGGAGGAGGAAGAAGAGACATGGAAGAAGGGGAAGGGAGTGGAAAGGAAAGCAAGGAGATTAGAAAAAAATGCATGCAGACGTAAATAGAAAGAACCGAGTAGGGAAACGAGGAAGGAGAAAGTGAGGGAGGAGTAAGCTGCTATAAACTTGGATATGCTGTGTGTTTACTCCCTTGTCGATAAACTGGAGGTCAACACATTCCTCCAAACGGGGCAACGAAACGGATCCCCATGTTAGAGTCACTGAGATCGTCTGTTTGGAGGAATACTTTGGAGGAATCAATAGCCTTTTAAGGGACCCTGTGTTGTAGTCAGAAAATTGGAGGTTAATGAGTCCTTCAAATATTGCCACGAAACACAACCTATATAGAAGGAGCTTGTTTCGTGGCATAGTAAGAAGGAATCAGAAGCCTCCAATTTTTATACACGATCACAGGGTCCTTAATACATCAACCAACAAAAGAGTCTACCTTTAAGTGGGTGTGAGAGTAGAAGGAGAGAAGAAAGGATGGGATGAGTAAGGGAATTATAGGGAAAAGGAAAGGGAAGATGAGGAAGAGGAAAGGAAAAGGGCGATACATTGGAGGAGGAGGGAATAAAAAGAGGAGTAGGGAGAGAGAGATAAAGGAAACCAGGAGGAAAAGGAGGCACGAAGGAAGGAGGGAGGGAGGGAGGGAGTGTGAAAAAAAGAGAAGGAGAAAAAGGAGAGGAGTGAGTGATGAAATAAAGCAGGAGAGAAAAGAGGTAAGCGGAAGGAAGGGAGGGAGTGGGAAAGGAGGAAAGCAGCTTACAGGGGCCTGAGGAGGATGTAATTTGGTGGGTCAATTTTTCCCAGTGGATGAGAGTAAACTTTTAAAATGAGCTGCTGGGCTGGGCGCTGGAAAGGTGTGATGGCGGGGGGTGGGGCGGGGGGGGGGGGGGAGTGTGCCAGTGTGTGAGGGGAAAGGTGTGATGGTGGGTGGGGAAGTGTGCTAGTGTGTGAGGGGAAAGGTGTGATGGTGGGTGGAGAAGTGTGCCAGTGTGTGAGGGGAAAGGTGTGAT
>JAWZYT010004982.1:5000-27586 GCA_034508575.1 Petrolisthes manimaculis | reverse complement strand
GGGGGGAGGAAGTGGAGGGGGGGAGGAAAGTGGAGGGGAGGAGGAAAGTGGAGGGGGGAGGAAAGTGAAGGGGGGAAGATGGGATGGGAGGGAATGAGGAAAAGGGAGGCGGAAGATGGGATGGGAGGTAATGAGGAAAGGGGGGGGGAGGAAATTTGGAAGGGGGAGGAGTGAGGAAAGGGGGGGGGGAGGGAGAGAGAGGAAAGTGGAGGGGGGGAGGAAGATGGGAGGAGAGCTACCGGTATCTATATTTTATTTTTCCATCCATCCATCCTTCTATTTATCTGTCAATCTATCCACATTTTTATTTATCTATCCATCAACCCTTATCTATCACTATTACTTTTTTATTTATCTATCATCAACCCTTATCTATCACTATTTACTTTTTTAATTATCCATCCCATCCACCCTTCCATTTATTTATTAATTTATCCATCTATCCACCCTTCTATCTATCTATTAATATATCCACAAGTTATCCATCAATCCACCCTTCTATTTATCTATAAATATATCCACATTTTTATCTATCCATCCATCCACCTTTTCTATTTATGAATCAACTTATCTGTTAAGCTATCAGTCCTAATTATGGCGAAAGGTATAGTGGTCAAGTTGACATTCTGAGTCAATACACTTGACCTAGAGAGAGAGAGAGGAGAGAGAGAGAGAGAGAGAGAGAGAGAGAGAGAGAGAGAGAGAGAGAGAGAGAGGAGAGAGAGAGAGAGAGAGAGAGAGAGAGAGAGAGAGAGAGAGAGAGAGAGAGAGAGAGAGAGAGAGAGAGAGAATGGTGGAATAAATAAGGAAGAGATAGTATGGAGGGAGAGAGGTGGGTGAGGGAGAGCTGGAGGGAGAAAGAAATGAAGCAAGAGGAAGGAGGAGAGAAGTGAAATTAGAAGAGGGCCGAGGTGGGTGGATCAGGAAGGAAGAAATAAGACAGGGAGGGAGGTAGATAAAACAAAATAGGACAAGAAGGAATGGATGAAGGTAAGCAAGATGAAAGGGGAAAGGAAGAGGTGGATCAAGAAGAATTAAGATGAGGATGGCTTTATAAGAGGATTGGGTGGGGGTGGGGAGGGAGAAGACAAGGATGACATAACACAAGGACCCTTCCTTCCCTCCCTCCCTCCTACATCCTTAACTCTCTCCATGCCAACACTCCCATCCTACTCTCCCTCTTCATATCACCATTCCTTCTACTCCTTCCTTACTTCCTCCACTCACTCACATCTCATCCTACACCATCCCCTCTTTCTCTTCATATCCTCAATCCTTCCTGACTCCCCCTCCACTCCCTCATACAATATCTCACCCTACACCATCCCCCCACCCCTCCATATTTCTACTCATCCCCAACCCCTCCATATTTCTACGCATTCCCTATTTCTCCATATTTCTACGCATTCCCTATCTCTCCATATCCCTACTCATTCCCTATCTCTCCATATTTCTACTCATTCCCTATCTCCATATTTCTACTCATTCCCTATCTCTCCATATTTCTACTCCCTCCTACCATACCCCACACCTCCAATCACTACTCATTCCCTTCCTCTCCATATCCCTACTCATTCCCTCCCTCTCTCTATTCCTACCATTGCCTACTGCTACCATACCATACCATACCCCACCACTCCACCCCCAACCCACTCTCTTCATGTCACCGCTCTTCACTCACTCGTCCAAACAGACAAAATTCAATATTGGCCAGGTTACAAAATGTCATAAAATGTGACCTATACCGATTTTGGCTGACTGGTTGGCTGGCTGGCTGGCTGGTTGGCTGACTGTATCCCTTCTTTCCTTTCCCTTTGCCCTCTTTTATCCCATAACAGTGACCACCTTTCCCCTTTCCTTCCCCTCTTTCTCCCTTCCTTGCCCTTTTTCCCCCCCGTTTCTTCTCCTTTAATCTTTTATTGTCCCTTATGAATACACATCTTTCTCTTCCACTGCACATTAATTTATTTTTCCTTTCCTTAATTCTTTCCAAAAAAATATAATCCCTTTTCCCTTCTCCACAGTTTTTTATTTCCCTCATTCTTCTTATATCCCATTCCTCCTTTCCATACTTACATTTCCCTATAACATGTCCCTTTCTCCCTTCCCCTATCGTGACAGTCAAGCTAACACTCTACCCCCTGCCATGACAGACAGCTGATTAATCCCCCTATCCCTTCCCCTCACACATGACTGCTCTCTCTCTCTCTCTCTCTCTCTCTCTCTCTCTCTCTCCAGTCCATTCACTATAACAGGTGTATTCGTGTGTGTGTGTGTGTTTTTTTGCGACCCCCCTATGGCCTGTCAAACTTACATAATTCCACACTCCCTCATTCCTCTCTGCCCTAATCCATCTCCTCTCCATCCATCTCTCTCTACCATACTCCATCTCTCTCTACCATACTCCATCTCTCTCTCTCTCTACCATACTCCCATCTCTCTCTCCCTCCCTCCCTCCATCTAGCAGCTGACCCTCCTCTCCTTCTGAAACAGCTGACACGAGAGAGAGAGAGAGAGAGAGAGATGAGAGAGAGAGAGAGAGGAGAGAGAGAGAGAGAGAGAGAGAGAGAGAGAGAGAGAGAGAGAGAGAGAGAGAGAGAGAGAGAGAGAGAGAGAGAGAGGAGTAGAGTAGAAGGGGATTAAATTGACAAAGAGAGAGAGAGAGAAACAGCTGGAACAACACAATCTCCTCACACTGTTCTGGGTGTGTGATGTACTTTTTGTAACCTAGCTCCTTTGTCGGTCCTGTACACACACACACACACACACACACACGAATCCGATTTCCCCAACAAGCCCTCTATTACACATTCTATCCTCTTTCACACTGTTCTATCTTTACTACTAGGCTACTCTCTCTATCTCTCTCTCCTTTAGGCAACTCGTTTCTTTTCTTTCTGCTCTTTTTATCTTCTCTCTCTCTCTCTCTCTCTCTCTCCTTTAGGCAACTAGGTTCTTTTCTGTCCTGCTCTTTTTATCCTCTCTCTGTCTCTGTCTCTCTCTCTCTACATAGTTTCAGCCACAAGCCAAGTAGAGTGTGGAGGGCACGCCGACCCCCTCCCCTTGTCCCAGCCCCCCACCACACTTGCCCATCACTACACCCAACGTTCCGAAAATTATAACAGGCAGGTTATGGGTATAGTGGCGTTGGCTGGCTCGCTCTCTCTCTCTCTCTCTCTCTCTCTCTCTCTCTCATACAGTACATTCATACACACATACGGTACATAAATAGGCATACATATACATGTTACACACACACAATCATGCACATAATATTATATACATCCATATATACACACATACATATATACATACACATACATATATACATACACACACACAATCACGCACATATATACATCCATATATACACACAAACACACACACACACACACACACTTCGTTGATGAGACCTATCCTACTGTATAAACTCTGTGACCTGTATTAATGTAGGTGGTGTGTGGGGAAAAGAGGAAGAGGAACATGAAGAAGGAAAATAGAGAATAGGGAGAATGGAGGAGGAAGAGGAAAGACGATATGAAGACAGAAGATAAGAAAGGAAAAGGAGAAAGAGAAAGGACTGAGTCAGGAGGAAGAGGAAAGATGGAGGAGGAAGAGGAAAGATGGAGGAGGAAGACGAAAAATGGAGGGGGAAGTAGAAAATGGAAGAAGTATATAAATGGAGGAGGAGGAGAAAGAAGAAAATACTAGATGTGATTAAAAGAGAATGTGGAGGAATAAAATAGGAGTGAAAAGGAAATGATTAACTTTACAAACGAACAGATAGAAAGAATAAAAAAAAAAAGAACAATGAAAGTAAGAAAATAATAGTATAATTGAAAATGATGATGCTGAATGAAGGAAAGAATTGAAGTTGAGGATTTTAAAGATAAACGTAATTAAAATATTCCACATGACCAAAAGGCAGAATGAAACACGAGGCAGATGAGAAAATGAATTATAAACACAAAGAGAGAGAGAGAGAGAGAGAGAGAGAGAGAGAGAGAGAGAGAGAGAGAGAGAGAGAGAGAGGAGAGAGAGAGAGAGAGAGAGAGAGAGAGAGAGAGAGAGAAAGAGAGAGAGAGAGAAAGGGGTAAGAGAAAAGTATAAAGGGTTAAAAAAAAGCAGAGAGAGGGGGGGGGCAAACAAACATACATACAGACAAACAGGAATGAATGCCAAGTCTGAATACTAATGGGAAACAAAACCTTCCCATCCAACCCACCAAATAACCCACCAACCCACCCACTCACCAACCCAACCAACCCACTCACTCACTCACCAACCCACCCACCCATCCAACCAACCCACTCACTCACCAACCCACCCATCCATCCAACCAACTCACCACCCACCTGGCCTTAACTGAAACCTAACTGAAATAATATGACTGAAAACTTGCTGAAATCTACTGAAATTTGACTAAAATCTAACTGAAACCTGACTGAAATCTAAATATCTTTCCCCTCTCAAACACACACACACACACACACACCTTCCGTCTTCATTAGCGGCGAGAAGGGAAGAGAAGAGTCTCTCTCTCTCTCGGTGTGTGTGTGTGTGTGTGTGTGTGTTTGTGTATGTGTGAGCGTGTGTATGTGTGTGTGTGTATCTGTGTATGTGTATGTGCGTGTGCGTGTGTGTGCCTGTGTGTGTATGTGTGTGTGTGTGTGTGCCTGTGTGTGTGTGTGCCTGTGTGTGTGTGTGCCTGTGTGTGTGTGTGTGTGTGTGTGTGTGTGTGTATGTATATGTGTGTGCCTGTGTGTGTGTGTTCCTCGTCTTCTCCTGGAGTAATATTTATGCAGCGTGGGATTTCATTACGGCCCTCTAATATGCTAACCCAATTTTCACGTTCTCCTCAAAGCACGTATAAAATACACTACTTTCCTCACTGCTCCAATAATGCCTTCAGGGTTTATGAGTTACGAGCAGCCGTGGTGTATTAAGTAAGGTTAGGGAAGTTGGAGGAGGCTTCTGATTCCTCCTATTTATGCCACGAAACACAGCTCCTTCCGTATAGGTGATGTTTCGTGGCAATGTTTGAAGGACTCATTTGCCTCTAATTTTCTGACTATATCACTGGGTCCCTTAGGTTTGCTTTGGGAGGTAGTACAATAGTTTTATAGGAAGTACAGTGGTGGTTTCAGGGTTAGTTAATGGGATAAAGAGTGTACAATGTTGGTAGTAAATCTGGAGCAACGATTCATTCCTCCAAACTATTCCAAGCAATAACAGGCCACCAATATTATTACTATTATAATAATTATTATGTATTTTTTTTTTTTCTATGGCACTGTTTTCGGAAATAATATTGATAATTTACAAAGAAATACAAAGGAAACACAGGCATCAGGAGGTCCATAGTGGTAATTTAAGAGGTTCCCTGTTTAACTACGATAATCTAGACTACCTACGTGTTGAAGGAAAGGATAGGAATCATTGTGCTCTAATGTACAGTTGCCAAAAAAGGTATTGCGACAACTATTGATACAACATTATCTTTATTAATGTCCATAGTAGTTTGTAGGGATTATTAGTATGTATTACAGAAGGATATGTATATTTCCTTCTGTTATACGTGCTTATAGTCGTCCCTTCAAATAGTTGTGGATATTACTATATACCGTATATGGTTAAAGTTCCATCAAAATTTGTCGCAATATTTTTTTTGGCAACTGTACCTGAAGTATAATTACCCATTTAATTAACAAACAAACCAGCCGATTAGACCCGTAAAGTACAGTATATTATTACGAGAAATTATTTAAGGTGGCATGGCCTTGTGGGTAGAAAACTTACAGCATAAAACCCCAAGGACTTATTATTCTGTAGTCAGATATTCCTCCTTGTATATTCAAGCATTACAAACTTACAGAGTTGCTCTACTGTAAACACTGGCTTATAGACACACCCTTAGAGAGACATACACTGGTGACGTCAAGGCTTAAGGGGGGATTCTAGTGTTGTTGAATTGGAAAGCTATTGATTCCTCCAAACTATATATACATGCCACCAGACAGATAAATCCCACATTAAGGCATTTTCTGGCATACTTTTGGAGGAATCAAAAACCTTCCAATTCACCAACAAGAGAATCTCCTCTTAATTAAAGTTCATGTGTTCGTGTATGATAATTGGAGGCTTCTTATTACATCTATCTATGCCACGAAAGACGATCCTTAAATATAGGTGGTGTTTCGTGGCAATATTTGAAGGACTTGTATCCCCAATATTCTGACTAGCCTACATCAAAGGGCACCTTAAACAATTACCGGTATATTCAGTGACAGAGGAGGTGGAAGATGGAGATGGGAGAAGGAGGAAGGTAGGTGACGAGGGAGATGAAGATGGTGGAGGAAAATGGAGAGAAGGACGAAGATAGGGAAGATAGGAAAGTGAAGGAGGGAGAGTAGGGTAAAAAAAATAAAAAAATAAATGGGAATGGTAATATAGAACAGAAATAAAAGAAAGAGGAAAAAAATAAATACAAAAAAACAAAATCCCACTTTATAAATATTTCAGAGCAGACACTCTAAAAATACTACTAGCGGTATTATTATTATTATTATTATTATTACTGTTGGTGTGAGTGGGGGTAAGAGGCTCAAGTACAGTACAGTATGTATATATATGCCGGTATTGTAAACATTTGGGTTTTAATAATAACTCCTGTTTCCACGTAGCGTAACACCTTCCTCACTAATGAATAACAAACAACCTATAAATATCAACTGCTGCTCAATCGTAAACCTATAACTACACAGACATTTTTGTTTTTAGTCATTACGCTATTGTTTTCTGTGGTTATTGTTATTATTTTGATGTTTTTTCGTTATTTTAAAGACTAAAATTAAAACATAAAGCACCATAGATTAAAAAAAGGTCTTGGCATAAATCTCATCAAATTACAGCCAGTAGCAGGAATAAAAATATGACCAATTACCAAAGACACACAATTTTGTTCTGGTAATACTGTACTCTCTTGTAGGTAAACTGTAGGGCTACAGATTGCTCCAAACTATGCTACTAAACAGATCCCTTAACACATAACATACTGAAGAGGATTTAAAGGAAAAGTGCAGTGTTGGTAAATCTGGACCAAATGAATCATCCAAACAATTCAAAGCAACAGAACATTATTTTGTTTTTCATCTGGTCTTGTTTCTTAGCATACTTTGGAGAAATCAAGGCACTCCAATGTACCAAAAGAAAATTATAATATATACCACCTTAAGTAGCCTAGCCTCCCCAATTTGCCCATAAGAGTAACGAATCATCTCATGTTTCTATACACAGTGAAAACACACAGACCATCTAGGCTATCTATCTCTCTATCTCTCCCCTGGCAGTAATGTTAGGCTTGGCTACCCGTCTGGAAACATCCCTGGAATATTGGTTACCCTATCATTATTTTCAGCGTTATGATTATTATTTGAAGTAGTAGTAATAGTAGTAATAGTCTTTGTATTATTATTATTATTATTTTTTATAATATTATTTGTATTTATCATTATTATTATTATTATTAATAATATATAGGGTACCATTCCACCTGCCACCATAACTCCTTGTAGGTTGTCTCTTCTACATGGTTCCTGATTAGGCTTATCTGTGACGTAACGCGCACGGTGTGTGTGTGTGTGTGTGTGTGTGTTTCTATATGTGCGTCGACTCTTTTCTTCTGTTGTGTCGACTTTTTTTTCTCTTGTGTTTGTGTGTATGTGTATTTCTCCTCCTGTGTATAAATGTATTTCATCTTCCCTGTGTGTGTGTGTGTGTGTGTGTGTGTGTGTCCCTTCTCCTCACACTACTCCAATGCCTTCTCGTCCCTCTTCGCTAACACAGACGTACCGGTAGTAGTAAATACATGGATTTCCTCCATGAGAACACAAGGATTAAATCATGTAACCAACACCATTCACCAAACATACTGTAGCCTACATACCAACAACAACAATCACCCAACAAATTAATATACAAACACAACAAGTGCTTCAGTGTTTTAGCCTTACAGAACAGTCGGCGTCAAAAGTACTGTCCCCACATCTGCCAAGTCAATTAAATGTAGTATGGTAATTTGTGTCTTTGGTTCATGAATTGGCAGATTGATCGACTGATATTAGGCGCCACAACACCGAGGTCATATGGCACCGGTGGAAGAAGGTGATTGAGAAATATGACAGTTAGCACAAAAGGTAACCGATGAAAAAAAATGGAGAAGTGAAAGCCCCTTTTTAGTGAATTGGCAAACAACAAGGAGACAGTCATTTTGTTGTTCGTGGCTGTCTGTACAAGGGGAAAAATAATGGTACGGTACGACATTCATTACCACCCGACCTTATAATATAATATATATTTTCTCTTCTCTTTCTGCAGCACTCATTCTGTGGTGGTCATAACCTTTAATTAAAGCTGCACTCACCTCCTCTGTATCACCACACACACACACACACACATACATATGCATTCATAGCCTACCCTTTTTGTCACCCAGGCCACGAGTTTCACAAATTCTTTTTCGTATCTCCGTAAGCTGACATTTTACACGGGGAGGGGGGGGGGGTTTGAACTGTTGAGGTGACCATTCCAAACGGCGTCATACCACACACACACACACACACACGTTCAAGGTCATACGTTGTATCCCCACGTTCTCGCTACCATTAATTCGTCAATGATTGGTTGGAGTCCTGGGATCATTATCATTAACAACAAACATTTACGAGAGAGAGAGAGAGAGATTCCTAGTATCATCAACATCAAACATTTATATGAGAGAGAGAGAGAGAGAGAGAGAGAGAGAGAGAACTGCGAACCCACAACCTACTAAAACATTCTTGCTTATCAGTGCTCGTGCCCCTCGAGAATTTCTTCACGAATAATATATTTTTACTCAGACTCTTCTTACTCATACTCAAGGTAAACAAAATTAATGTTCTTTTCCAAGTTAGATATAAAGCAAATTGACAACGAAAAGTGTATTAACATTATTACACTTTGCAGTAATGATAACTCGTCTGGCAACATAGCCTACACGGTTTTCATTACATTACTTAGGGGGATAGGCTAGTGCACTTTGGGTACATTAGAGCACCTTGATTCCTCCAAAGTATACCAGGAAACGGCACCAGATAAGCAAAATTAATGGTGACATGTTCCTTGGAAGAGCTTGGAGGAATCGGTTGCTCCAGATTTACTAACACTACACTAGGCTACCCTCTTAATTAATACACTGTAGTTTATATCGTTAATTAAAGGGGAAATTAAAATGTGTTCATCATCGATAATGGACTTCAGAACAATCCTTAAAAAACCCTGCGCTGTAGTCAGAAAATTGGAGGTAAAAGTCCTTCAAATATTGCCACAAAACACCACCTACCCTATATGGAAGGAGGTTGTTTGGTGGCATAGTAAGAAGTAATCAGAACCCTCCAATTCCCATACACGATCACAGGTCCTTAAAGGATAGGTTATACGGTATATAATTCACAAGTGTAACACAAAATAATGTTTTTACGACCAACGATATAAAGTATAGAGGTGACAAAGTGTTTAAACAAAATGTCAGTCGCATCATTAGAAGCAATATAACTATAGTTTCCACCACTTAGGATAATTAAGGTTCGAGTCTTTGTTGGTGAATTGGAAGGTTTCTGTTGATTCCTCCTAACTAGGCTATGCCACAAAACAATTTCCCCTATTCGGCTAGTACACCAATGAGGGCGTCTGTTTTCTGGTATAGCCTAGTTAGGATGAATCAGTACCATTCCAAATTATTATCAAAAAAATGTCCCCTTAATCGATAAACAAACTAAATAACAACATTAGTCAAGTAAATGTCAGTTATTGTGTAAAGTAGGCTACATAATTATGTAAGGTTGTAATTTACTGATGGAAGCCGTAGCCGTGTTAGAGGTAAGGGTTTGGGACGCGGTGGAGGGGGAGGGGGAGGGCTGGGTGGAGAGGGGAGGAGCGGAACAGCAGCCACCGACACTATCATTTATCTCCTTTTCTGTGATGATCCACCATTTGGTAAATTTGTATCCCCAGCTGACTGAGAATAGGGAGGAAACTCGGGGGAAATGAAAGATAGGGAGGAAACTCGGGGGAAATGAGAGATAGGGAGGAAACTCGGGGTGTGGGGGAATTATTAAAGAGGGATGAAACTCGGTGGGGGGGAGATGAGAGGACTCTGTAGGGGTGGTAATAAGAGATAGGGATAAAACTCTGTGTGGGGGGGATAAGAGATAATACAATACAAGAAACAACATAATATTAAAATTTACATGCTACGCTCTGCCCTCGCCTTATTATCATCATTCCATTAGGCTAAGGAGATAGGGTAATGCCTTATAAAGTTATAGGCTAATCCTGACGAACTTTCCTCGAGATTTATGCAGCAGGTCTCACTATTACAGCTGCCGTATTAAATTGGCTTGATGGTGTGTAATGCTTTCCTTTAAAACCTTCCTGCCTGCCTCCCTGCTTGTTTACCTATCTGCCTACCTGAATTGTTTGCTTGCTTGCCTGCCTCCCTGCTTGCCTTCCCGTCCACTCCCAAGAGACGAGGGTGTGAGGTGTTGTGACCCAATTTGAGGGACCTTGTCAACACCTTCCTTTCCTCACTCACACTAGGCTATCCCGGCTCCTTCCTTCCTCACTCACTCACTCACACAATCCATGCCTTATCTACTTTCCTCCCTTCCTCCCTCCTTCTCCCCCCCCCCACACACTATCCCTACCTCTCCACTTCCTTCCTCCCTCCCTTTGGCTTCCCTCACCCACATTCCCTACATCTCCTTCATTGCCTTTTTTTTTTCTCTTTCTCTCTCTCTCTCCACAACCACACTATCCCTAGATACCCTATATAATTATAGGGTCTCTAACTATCCCTACCTCTTCTACATTTCTCATCCTTCCGTCTCAGTATCATATAATAATTACCAACTATGGTATATTAGTTATATTAAAGTGACATACACGGTACAATAATAATAAATATGTATCCAGACCTGATGAGTTTTGCATCGTTTGACACATTTTCACTCTCTCTCTCTCTCTCTCTCTCTCTCTCTCTCTCTCTCTCTCTCTGTGTGTGTGTGTGCGCGTGTAGACGCCGTCGTTACTTACATAAATCTAATAAGAGAAAACACAATACGCCACGGGGAAATAAACTACAGGAAATTGCCAAGAGAAAGAAAGTTATATATTATGGGAACTTGACCAACTTCACCACAAACAACATGGATTCAAAAGTTTTTATGTACTGTATGTTTATATCTCCGAGGAAATGATCTTATATACGGTGGCATATATGTTTATCGGTACAAGGAATTAGGTTTATATATATATGTTATGCTTATCAGTACATGGAAAATGGCTAATGATATTATTACGCATTTTTCTATCAGCAAATAAATGAGCTTATATGTATATTTATATGTATGTTCATCAGTACAAAAAAATAATTTTATGTATGTTTAACAGTAAAAGGAAATTATCTTTTATGTATGATTATCAGTACAAGAAATAAAGTGTATATGTATGTTTATCAGGAAATATCTGTTGCCTTTCTGTTATGATGGTGTGTGCAGGATATTCGTGCCTGTGTGTGTCTTTCTCCTCGTGGCTCGTGTCTTTCTTCCAGGCGAGCGATCGAGTGAGCACACGTGGATGAGAAGGACAGTAACAGAGTTTGTGAAGTTAGTGTGAGCAAGATGTGGAGGAAAACAAGACGGTTCTAGAAGGAAGAGGATCAGCGGTGGTTATGGTAACACTGAATTGTTGTTGCCAGGAGTGACTGGTTAGGTTAGGCAAGATGGTGTTGAATTAGGTTAGCTTGGGTGGGGATGGTTAGGTTAGCTTGGGTGGGGATGGTTAGGTTAGGTTGGGCTAGGTTAGGTTGGGCTAGGTTAGGTTGGGCTAGGTTAGGTTAGGTTAGATTGGGTTAGGTTGGGTTAGGTTTGTACTGTCTCGGGCCTTGTGTATCCAAATTTGTTATGGTTTGGTTCGGTTATATTTGTGTAGCCTAGCCTAGCCTAGTCCTGAGCCATGATTAAGTATCCAGATCTTGTTGTTCTTGTTGTTATTAAAGTTTAGATTAGGATATACCAGTGAATCTATTACATCAGTCACGAATCAAATTAAGGATCCACCAGGTCTTGTTGTTGTTGTTGTTTAAGTTTGGATTATGACATTCCAGTAAACCAATTAGGCTAAAACGCGTCTAGCAAGTATGATGGAAATGTTGAGGGAATTATGAGAGGCAGGAGTTATATGACAATTGTGATGAGTGGGAAAATATGAGGAATGTATGTGACGGGAAAATAATCAAGTGAAGGGCAGGAAATAATTATGTTGAGGGAAATTTGTCACGGGATGGGAAATTATGCGAGGGAAATTTGTTATGGGCGGGAAAAGATACGGGGAAAATTTCATAGAAGCGGGAAAATATGCCATGAAAATGTCATGGTCAGGAAAATATGCCACGGCCGGGATAAAATTATGGGAGGAAAATATGTAGTCTGACGGAAAAATATAGGAGAAAAATATATCATTGACGGAAAAATATGGGAGGGAAATATATCATTGACGGAAAAATATGGGAGGGAAATATATCATTGACGGAAAAATATGCGAGGGCAGTATGTCACTGAGGAAAAACTTGTCACTGACGGGAAAATATTTATGTGAGGAAAATGTTGGAGTGACGAATATGAGATTATAATAAACTGGTGTGAAGAGAAGTAGGAAGAAGCAATGAGGGTGAGTGAGGAATGTGGAAACTGGTGATCTTGAGGAGGAGGAGGAGGAGGAGGAGGAGGAGGAGGAGGAGGAGGAGGAGGAGAAGGAGGAAGTGGTGGAAGTGGGAGTGGGAGGAGGAGGGGGAAGATAAAGTGAGGTCAGAATCCGAGAATTTTTTTAGATGATATGAGGGGTGAAGATAAGAAGCAGATATGAGGGTAGAATGTGAGAGGATTTAGGGATGGGAGAGGGTATAATGGGAGAGAAGACGAATGGGAGAGGGATAATAGGAGAGTGGGGTGGTGGATAGGATGGTAGAAATGGAGAGGGGATGGATGGGAGATGTATAAAGGGAGAGGAGACAAATAGGATAATGGGAGAACAGTGAAGGAGGGAAGAATGAGAAGTTGGTGTGGGGGCGGGGGGGGAGTAAGGAGACAAGGACAGTATATGAGGAGGGGGCGGGGTTAAGGGGGCAAATTGGGAGATGGATAGAGGGGGGAAAGGGAGGGGGGAATGGGAATGGAAGAGCTGAGGGCCGGGCGAAGGGGGGAGGTAGGAGAGCATTATGGGAGTTGAAGAGAAGGGGGAGATAGGGGGGCAAAATGGGAATGGAAGAGAAGAGGTTAGGTAGGTAGAAAGGGAGTGGAAGAAAAGGGGAGTGGGTGGGTGGAAAGTGGGGGAGTTAGGAGGGTATAAAGCGAGAGGAAGACAGGGTGGAAGGAAGAGTTAGAACACCCCCCCCCCCTCCCCCCCCCAGACTGTGAAGAGGGGGCCAACATTATTCCGCTGACAACTCACACATAATGAAGTGATCCGACACACTAATGGAATAAGTGTATGGAATTCTCTCTCTCTCTCTT
The DNA here is from genome assembly GCA_034508575.1 of Petrolisthes manimaculis. Lineage (NCBI taxonomy): Eukaryota > Metazoa > Arthropoda > Malacostraca > Decapoda > Porcellanidae > Petrolisthes > Petrolisthes manimaculis. The sequence goes on along the minus strand of JAWZYT010004982.1, from coordinate 13,979 downwards.
TCTCTCTCTTTCTCTTTCTCTCTCTCTCTCTCTCTGATGTAGACAGACATAAGGTTGATTCACTGGAGGGTCAAAAGAACACGACCTAACCTTCATCTCACCAAAATCTAACCTAACTTTATCTAAGCTGTATCACCACAACTTAACCTAATATATACTAACGTAACCTAACTAAACCCGTGTCACCACAACCACAACAAAATCTAGTAGGTTAATTGTCCTGAATCCGCCAGTCGCCACAACAGTCTTGCAGTTTCATACATTACCGCTGCAGTTTTAAGACATTACAGCTGGTGCCTTTACGACTGTGTTTTCCACCAACCAACTCACTCACACTAACTTGACAAATCTCGTTACTGACATTTTCCGTGAAGCACATACACAATTCTATTCGCCTGTAGGGAATAGGCTATGCGACGAGGAAAACTTGTGGTTGTATTAAGGGAAGGAACTCGCGATGGTAATTTGGTGGGCTACTGATTGATTCCTTCAAATAATATCACTAAACAGATCCCCAATTCGTAACATTGAAGTGATTTGTTTCCTGGCATACTTTGGAGGAATCAGTAGTACTCCAGTTTACCAAAAAAAAAAAGAGGTCCTCCACTTAATGGTGGTTTTCATGTACATTTACTAAAAGGAAATATTTTGTTGGCATTTTGGAAGGCTATAGATTCCTCCTAACTATACCAAGAAACAGACGACTTTGATGTTACTAATAAAGAGATCTGTTTTGTGGCATAGTTTGGAGGAATCATTTACCAATAAAGTTAAATGGTGCTAATTATATTGTTGAAATGGTAAGGGTAGGAAGGGAAACAGGCCAAAAGAGTATAGAGGGGGCAAGCAATAACAAGGGGAAGAGGGCAAGAAAAAACATTATGATGATGAGGAGGGGAGAAGGATGGAGGGGAAGGAGAGAGGCAGGCAAATACAAGAGTAAGGGGAGGGGGAGGGGGAGGGGGAAGGATAATATGAGAGGGAGGGAGGGAGGGGGCACGAGGAATGGACCGACCACTCTCTCCTACTCTCCCATTCAGTCCGGATAATAGGAATTAAAATGATCATTCACTATATTTCGCTGCTGAATACTTTGAGTGTATTATGTTGAGAAGGAGGGGGAGGGAGGAACCAGATCTATTGGATATTAAACCCCTCCCACCTCCCCCACCCTCCACACTGATCCGCTTATGACAGAGAGAGAGAGAGAGAGAGAGAGAGAGAGAGAGAGAGAGAGAGAGAGAGAGAGAGAGATTGTACACAGGTTCTCTCATCATATTTATTCCCCATATAAATGTGTTTTATTTATATATATATAATAATATAATTATGAATAACCCTCGCTAGGCTACCTGCATCCTGAACACACACACACACACCAAACTACTCATGCACCTCGATAGACTGATGGTTCAAGCCAGGGTAAAATTAATTAGTTTCAGTCTCACGCAATGTGTAATTAGTTATTCATGAGTTGCTTCACCAGGACACAAGACACAAAAAGATTTGTATATGTTCTGAGTGTTGATAATGTATACACGGGGATTAAATTTATGTTGACAATGGTAAGTGCAGTAGTGGAAATGAATGACAGTATCCATAAAATTATGATAAAATTTCGATAATGTAATGATAATGATAATTGATAATTTAATTGATAAGAATAACAATAATAATAAGTGAAAATAATAAAACAGTGCAACAAAACACACCTGCATTTCTTTAGGACCGTGTGATGAAGTCAGAAAATTGGAGTTATACGAGTCCTTCAAATATTGCCACGAAACACACACACCTATTGAAGGCTATATGGATGGAGCTTGTTTCATGGAGTGGTCAGGAGGAATCAGAAGCCTCCAGTTTTCATACAAGATCACGCTAATGACTAGGCTATGCTAGGCTACAGTTTCCCGGAGAAGTGTGGAGGAATGAACAGCCTAACAATTAACTTTCCCTAAGTGATCAAGCCGCTAAAATGGATAAAAGAAAATCAGGGGGATGAGAGTTCCTGTAATATACATGAATAAATACTTGTATCCACATAATCCACTTTTTCATGAAGATCACCATATGTTTTCCCAGGCTTCTGTTATTCATTACCATATTGACTAAGTAAGAGATTGACTGAGCCTGTGTTAAAAGGATAGTGATCAATTTAATTCACCTTATATCGAGGATGTACAGTAGGCTATATTGTCAGAGAGAGAGAGAGAGAGAGAGTTTTCATATGTGTAAATTCCCGTGTGACTGAGGATTATCCGTGCGTGTGAGACCTAATGGAGTGGCGAGGGTGAACAAGGCCAATATTTTGATTTGTTCACACACACACGGGGAGGGAGGGAGAGAGAGAGAGAGATCCATAACCCCTACGTTCTGTTTATTACTTGGCAAACAGGTAAGATATCTCTCCCCTGCCTTAGGTATATTTCCTCCTTGTTTCTCCTTCCCAACAAATTTCCCTTCTTTATATACACACACACTCTATACTATACTACTTCTTCCTAGTCATTCCTGCATCACCATTCACTACACACACACACACACACGATATAAACCTCGTCTCAGCCTAACCCATGCACTGTTCTAACCTCACACCTTCATAAAAATCGTCAAAGATATATAAAAAAATACGGGTATCCAAAAAATATCCAATCAGTGGGTCTTCGTACCCTTCCTCCCCCCACCACCAGTCCTGTAAGAGTGATGGTGATGTGTGACGGGGAAGGAGCCCACCCCCATTTCTTCTCGTTCCATATTGTTACGTGTCATTCTCTCTCCTCACTCCATCTCTCACCTACCCTGAGTCATCCCCTCTCCCTCTCTCTCTCTCTCTCTCTCTCTCTCTCTCTCTCCACACTAGGCTAAGGTTAGAAGGTAAGGTGTAGGGTAAGTGGCAGCGACCCTCTCCCCCTACCAACACTCCCTGACGTAACATCGGGTTCAATTTGTGGTTGGTGGGACGTGTTGCCTTCCTTCCTCCCTTCCCACACATATACCTTAATAATCCTGTCTCCCTCTCTCTCCTTCCCTGCCTCCCTTCCCACACATATATTTTCCCTTCCTGTCTTCACCTCTCTCCTTCCCTGCCTCCCCTTCCAACATATACCTTCCCCTTTCTGTATCCCTTTCTACATATACTTTTCCTATTAATTCCTGTCTTCTCTCCTTCCCTTCTCTCACACATACCTTCCCAAGCCCCTTTCAGTCTCCCCCTTTCTCCCTTTCTACACATACTTCTCTTCTTGCATTCAACTCACTCCGTCCCTTCCCCCTTTCTAAACAAACCGTTCCACATACATTTCTCTTCTTCCCCGTCTCCCTTTCCACACATTTTACTCTCCCTTTCCCTGTCTGCTTTCCATACTACCTCTCTCTTTTTACATAGCATATATAGGCTATATCTTTTACCCCCTCCACTATTTCAAAATGGAATTGGTGCATTTTCTCCAAGATAACACAATAACGAAGCCTACTCTAACTTCTTCCATATCACACCTGACACGTTATATTAGTATACCCTACTTGTTATATAGGCCAATAGATAATTATTTTTCTTGGTTTTATATTTACTTCATTATTCATATTTTTGGTACACGTAGTAATCATTTATCTCCTGCTTACACCTTATTTATTTCTCTGTCCCTGTCTCTCTCTCTCCTCGTAGTCAATAAAGAGCAAAGTCATTTACATTTGAACATTGTTACCAACCATGCGCTCTGACCCTGTCCATTATAAACGCCATTTGAACCACTACGGCGAGACCTGGCAACGATAACGATGACTCCAGCCAGCCAATCAGGAGCGTGCGCGGGCTCAAGGTCAGACCCCACGAGCCAATGAGAGGCCACCAACACCCTCTCCGTCCGATGCATTTTCCCGGGCAAATTCTAATATTCCAAGGGAGGTAAGGTTATGCTTTCCTTCATCACCGCTAACCCAGCCAATATAACTTAATTTACATTGTATTTTTTTTCTTTTGTCGCTCCTAAAACTACATGAGGGGGTGGAGATATTGTGTGTGTGTGTATGTGTGTGTGTGTGAAATAGTTTGTCTTAGGCTTTTGTGACTGTGTGTATGCGTGTGTGAAATGTTTTGTATCAGAATCTTTTTGTGTTGTACAAATATGTGTTGTACAAAAATGTGAAATATATTGTTTTGAGTTGTGTGTGTGTGTGTGTGTGTGTGTGTGTGTGTGTGTGTGTGTGTGTGTTGGTCTGGGATAATAATGTGTTTTCAGGCTCTGGCTCTTTGTTTGTTTGTCTGTCAGTGGGTGTAAAGGGGAGTAAAAAAGAAGACTACAAAACCAGAAAAACATTATACCACAAAACAGGAGAGAGAGAGACTAAACACGAAAGGAAAAAGGAAATGAAATGAAATGAGTTAAACACAGGGAAGGGACTGACAGGAAAATTGACTGTTGAATACATAGATTGGTAGGAAAAGTGACTTAAATAGATGGATTGACAGGGAAGAGTTTTGTTGAATCTAAGGAGTAAAATCCATAAAATATTACCCACAATATATATTTAAAAAAAATCTATGAGTTGTATGTTAGTGTGAAGGGAGGCAGGGGAAAGCTTTCTCCCTAAACCACACCCTAAATGGAAAACAATGAGTTCTGAATGACCCACAATGCTTTGCTTTTGGAACGAAATTTGGGTCAGAGTAAAGTTCAGTGTTCCAGTTTTATTTGTCTGTCTCGTCCAAAGTCGCAGATTATTTATTATCATTATTATTATTATTATTATTATTATTAGTAGTAGTAGTAGTAGTAGTAGTAGCAGTAGTAGTAGTTTTTTGTTTGCTTGCTTTTTTAATCTGGTGCATCTGATTCCTTCAAACTATTCAAAGCAGCCATTATTTTCGTTATTCTAGTCCTATTTCCTAGTTTATATATTCTGGAGGAATCAAGGCACTCAGAATAAATCCCCAAGTGTGTTACCCTCTTAATACCTATGATACCATTTTTTTTCTAACCCACGTGTAACGCAAATTTGACTATAATTTTTAATGGTGTGATATTTTGGCCTTAAGCCTTTAAAAACACGCAGTAATTTCGTATGGGTGACTTTACGTGGCATAGCAAACCCCCTCCTCCTCCTCCTCCTACCCCCTCCTTATATGGACGTTGCCCCCTCCTCCTCCTACCCCCACCTTATATGGACGTTGCCCCCCCCCCTTCCTTCCCTCTATAGTTCGCATGGCGTCACAAAGAGCCGTATGTAGGAGTATCCGTGGTTTTAACGATGGTATGGTACCGGTATGATGGCTCGGAATTGTATCTAGGGAGTCATCGTACCACGTCATCGTAAATACCAATGAAGTAAAGTTCTTGCATACGGGTCACAATACAACGATGCCTCGCCTTCTCTCTGACTGTCTGTCTGTTTGTCTCTCCCTCTCACCTAATTTGAACTTTGACCCTGAAAAATCAAACTATAGACCGTGACCTCATTCACCCTCTACGTGACCTCTTACATCCCTCCCCCAAGCCCCACCCCACCACACACACACACACACACACACACACCCTTCCTGGAGACGAGGCTATAACTGACCCCAACCTCTCTAAACCCAGTACCAATCACAGACCCACAACCACCAGTCTGTAAATACCGACAGTCATTAGTGTCATTCCAGTGTGTGTGTGTGTGTGTGTGTGTGTGTGTGTGTGTGTGTGTGTCGAGCCAATAACAAACTAGGAGTGGGTGTGTGTGCCTATAACAGAATGAGTTTGTGTGGGTGTGCCTATAACATGAGTATGTGTGTGTGTATATATAACAGACTGAAGTGTGTGTGTATAACAGACTGAAATGTGTGTGTATAACAGACTGAAATGTGTGTGTGTGTGTGTGTGTGTGTGTGTGTGTGTGTGTGTGTGTGTGTGTGTGTGTGTGTGTGTAAAAAATAATTCAGTGTGTTTACCTGAATTGGTGATGTCTCAATGTTATAATAATTCCAAATGTCAACAGGGAAACCTCTGAACCTCTCCGTGTACGAGTAAGCCATCTTAACTGAAGTAGGCTACTGTATTCTTTTAATTTTGTATCCCTTGTCGCTAAAGGAATCAACAACAACTATGTTTACTGTCACAGCTGATAAAACAGTATATCCTACTCTACTTTAGGCTAATTAAGGATGAATGGAAAACATCATCATCCATCAAAGTATAATTCCACGATTAAACCAACCATTAGCTACGACAACAAAGCAGAAAAATTTGAGAGACGTCTGAGTAAATACTGTTTAATATAGCCTAATTAGTTTCTACCTCCCCTCGACAATGATAAACCATTATATTATTCTCTTTGTTCCGATGATTTGCTAACATGAACATATTATAGTATACATTAATTTCTAAGGTATTAAAGTGTAGAGTGGAAGTGACAGTTCCGCTTCATATAAATTCAGGCCTTTATAAAGAGAGGGATACAACACACGTCAGTTATCTACCCAGCAAAGAGGAATGCAATATTGTATACCATATATATATATATTCTGTATATACTGTATAGACTAGAGAGAGAATATGGAGATCGTGGTGTCTCGTGTGTCTGTACTAATATAGAATTCAATGGTGCTAGTGGTGGTGGTGAGGGTGACAGAGATGGGAACAGGGATGAGGATAAGAGTGGTGGTAGAGGGTGACAAGAGATGGGGACAGATGAGGATAGGTGTGGAGAGGGTGACAGATTGGGACAGGTATGAAGAGAGGTGTGGTGGAGAGGGGACAGAATGGGACAGGGATGAAGATAGGTGTGGTGGGGAGGGTGACAGAGATGGGAACAGGGATGAGGATAGGAGTGGTGGTAGAGGGTGACAAGAGATGGGGACAGATGAGGATAGGTGTGGAGAGGGTGACAGATTGGGACAGGTATGAAGATAGGTGTGGTGGAGAGGGGACAGAATGGGACAGGGATGAAGATAGGTGTGGTGGTGGTGAGAGTGACAAGAGATGGGGAGAGGAATAAGGATAGGTTTGGTGGTGACAATTGGAGACATGTACAATGGTGGTGAGTGACAAGAGATAGGGAAAGGGATGACGATGATGGTGGTGGTGATGATGATGATGGTGGTGACAGATAAGGGAGAGGGATGTGGGGTGTTAAGGCGACAAGAGGACATGGGAAGAGGGATGATGGAAGTGATGATGGAGGAGGATGATGGGAACGAAGGGATGGTGACGCTGGTGGTGGAAGGGTCGTTTGTGTAGTGGTGAAGAAAGGGTCGTGTGTGTAGTGGTGAAAAAAGGGTCGTTTGTGTAGTGAAGAAAGGGTCGTGTGTGTAGTGGTGAAAAAAGGGTCGTGTGTGTAGTGGTGAAAAAAGGGTCGTGTGTGTAGTGGTGAAAAAGGGGTCGTTTGTGTAGTGGTGGAGAAGGGGTCGTTTGTGTAGTGGTGGAGAAGGGGTCGTGTGTGTAGTGGTGGAGAAAAAGAGTAGTTTGTGTACTGGTATAGAAAGGGTCGTGTGTGTAGTGGTATAGAAAGGGTCGTGTGTGTAGTGGTGAAAAAAGGGCCGTTTGTGTAGTGTAGGTGAAAGGGTCGTGTGTGTAGTGGTGAAGAAAGGGTCGTGTGTGTAGTGGTGAAGAAAGAGTCGTTTGTGTAGTGTAGGTGAAAGGGTCGTGTGTGTAGTGGTGAAGAAAGGGTCGTGTGTGTAGTGGTGAAGAAAGGGTCGTTTACTAGGCCAGTGGGACAGTAGTAGACTCAGAAACGTAATGCGTAGAACAGAGAATAGTTAAGTAGACAGTCAGAGTACTCAAGGGGGCGATAGAGTAGGAAAAAAACAAACTAATATCCTATAAAAAGAGGTCAAGTGTTATTAAATGAAAATCCCACGATAAGGAAGATTTTACAGCCAACTTCCGACTGAATATTACTCCTACTGACACTCAAGGGAACTATAGTGTAAAAATAGAGCGATGCGTAATAGAAGAGGTCCTGTGTTAATTAAAAACACTTGAGAAGGGACGATTTTTACTGCCAATAATATCCGACTTGACTGCCTAATATAAACAACTACTAGCCTACGGTACTTCATCTACAGCTTATCTTTCTTTTTCTTCTTCTTCTTCTTCTAGTGAATGCAACAATCCCTCTTCTTTAATTAAGGAAAGGATTAGTATACTTTTGGTACATTAGAGCGCCTTGATTCGTCTTCCAAAGTAACCCAAGAAACAAACAGGATCACATTAAGACGAATAATGGTGTCCTGTTTGCTTAGATTAGTTTTCAGAAGGAATCAGATATACTCCAATAATACCACCCACACTGCATGTGATTAGTATCTATCTCCTTGACGTGTATAACCAGTAGCCAGACTCAGTAATATAATCATAACAAGAAATAGGCTTCTCTCTCAAGTGGTGTTTATCATTTTACATCACATCCTCTTAATCCGACATCACAACATGTTTATTACCCTTGGAAGACGAGAGTGTTAAGGGGATAGATAGATACTGTATGTACCCTCTTGTGGTGGTCAGATTTGGGGAGGGATGGAGAGGTTAGGGAGGGATGGGGGTGGAGATGTTAGGGAGGTTAGGGAGGAATTGGGGGTGGAGAGGTTAGGGAAGGAGGGGAATGGAGAGGTTAGGGAGGGTGTTGGAGAGGTTAGGGAAGGAGAGGAATGGAGAAGTTAGGGAAGGAGAGGAATGGAGAGGTTAGGGAGGGGGTTGGAGAGGTTAGGGGGGCAGGGGTGAAATGTTAGGGGGGTGGAGTGATGTTAGGGAAGGGGGTGGAGGTTAGGGAGGGTGGGGGGGGGGGTTACTGCCTATTCCTCCAAGCTATGTCAGGAAATAGGGTACCGGTATATTGGAGGAATCAGTAGCCCTCCTCCAATCTGACCCACGACAAGAAAGTATTCCTAGTACCTACTGTACAATGTTGGTAAATCTGGAGCAACTAATTCCTCCAAACTAATCCAAGTAACAACAGGCCACCATACTTTTATTACCGGTACTCTGATCTGGTTTCCTGGCATAG
>JAWZYT010004981.1:0-25000 GCA_034508575.1 Petrolisthes manimaculis | reverse complement strand
AGTATGGAAATATATATAAGCTTCAAGGACTCATTAATTAACATAAAAAAAAAAACAGAGAAGTATACATTCATTTTACACCCTGGATATCGTATTTCTGGATGGTGACTGTGTTTATTCGATGATACACCTTTATGTTATCGTTTATGAACTGCTGAGTGAGGCGACGAGACTTTTGCCGCCGACGGTACAGTGTATACGTTGTCAGTGATGAAGGTGTTGAGCGAGATGGATTGGTGGGAGGGAGGGGGTAGAATACTTTTGCGTGTGCATAATTATTACCTGTTCATCCACCAAACACAATGAAACTCACCTGGGTTTAATATTTTTTCATTGACCCATCTATATATATCATTTGTTTTTTATGTTCCCCACCACCACCACCACCAATCCACCTATACCTATAATATTTGTCTCTTTATTTATAGGTTCCTCATCCCACCCACTTCAGCCACTCTACTACCATCACCACCACCACCACCACCACCATCAAATCTACATGGGTAAATATATATTACTGCTCCACATATACGGTTTGTCTTTATTTACTCCACCACCACCACCCTCACCACCACCACCACACACTGTAACCCATGCAACTTAGACCACCATCACCTGGGCTACGAAAACTAAAGTTGTGTTGGTGGTGTTGTGGCGGGACTGTTCCAAGTTCTCCGGGTACAAACTACTGGATAATGAACTTGTTTTGCTGCCGCTGAAGTGGAGCTAAAATGGAATGTGTGCGTGGTGTTTATGAGAGAGAGAGAGAGAGAGAGAGAGAGAGAGAGAGAGAGAGAGAGAGAGAGAGAGAGAGAGAGAGAGAGAGAGAGAGAGAGAGAGAGAGTGAGTATGTGTTAGAGTTAGTGTAAAAATTAGCATTTGTTAATTACATGTGCCATGATGAAATGAGAAGACCTATATATAGCAGTACTGTATAATATTTACAAAGGTGAAGGCAATATTTATTTATATATATCACGCACAAATAAGCGCCCATCTCTATCAGGTATAGCTACACCCACGTAATCTGGAAGCATCAGTTCATCATAATCAGAAAATGTATTAGAGAGTCGAGTGTTGATTGAGAGACATTGAAAGAATACCCTTGTAATTATTGTATCGCTTTGAATATCTCACAACAATTAACACCATCATTAGTGAAGCAAATCCACGTAAAATACTGAATGAATGAACACACAGAATAGACGGATGGACGGCTTAATGAAAAGATGAATGGATATCTGGAAACAGGTATATGTGTGTATGTGTGTGTGTGTGTGTGTGTGTGTGGAGAGAGATTATATGGACGTGCATACATCCATATAGTATAGATTCTGTGTTCTCTTATATCTTTAGTGTATGAGTATAATGTTTCATGTACAGGATTGGTTGTAGCTACCTCTTTTCATAAATGTGTGTATGTGTGTGTTCTTTTATAATTTCTTTTCGCTCTTCCCCTAACTTATCATTTTATTCCTCTTTTTCTGTCTCGTGTGCATCATTCATCGTCTCTCGTCCCTCTCCCTAATACTATTCTCTCTCCTTTACATCTGTTTACTCCCTTTTAATATCTTCTCACTAATGCTCTCCTCTGCTTACGTCTCTCATTCCTCCCTCCCTTTCCTCTCTCCTCTTTATAACCCTCTCGATCATTTTTAATTATTTTTTTGTAATGCTGAAGAGTTATACTACCAAACCAGGATGAACAGGATATTATAGCATATTCACTTGAAATATTTAATTGTATTCAGTCAAACTAGCAATAAATGAAGGGAGAGATTGGAATTTAATTTTAATTTTTATGCAGTTCACAAAAAATATTAAGTTTATGAGGATAAGGGGAGCCTAGTGAGTTATCGAGTGAGTGCCTGTGTGCGTCTGTTGAGAGAGAGAGAGAGAGAGAGAGAGAGAGAGAGAGAGAGAGAGAGAGAGAGAGAGAGAGAGAGAGAGAGAGAGAGAGATTTGTAGTTACTAAGTGATCATGAATTAGTTAATACTGTATGAATTATATATATATATATATATATATATATATATATATATATATATATATATATATATATATATTTATATATATATATATATATATATATGTGTGTGTGTGTGTGTGTGTGTGTGTGTGTGTGTGTGTGTGTGTGTGTGTGTGTGTGTGTGTGTGTGTGTGTGTGTGTGTATGTAGATGTGGTTTGTTTACGACGTATATAGATCTCCTTCTTCAAATTCTGGAGGTAACAAAATAATAATTACTCATCCTTCGCTATTCACCTCAGAACTTTGTATGTTCCTTACCTTACTGAAGTTCCTCTTTTTCTTTCCTACTCCTCTTCCTGCACCTTCCTTCTTTCCTCCTCCTCCTCCTCCTCCTCCTCCTCCTCCTCCTCCTCCTCTTATTCTTCCTCTTCCATTTCCTCAGATCTTTCCTTGTCTTGATCTGTGAGACAATCCTCTTTCTGACACCAGTCTTCTTTTTGCCATTGCCCACTTTTCTTCCGTATATATTTCCCATCTTCATTCTCTCATTTCTAGCTATGCTGTTCTTCATCTCTCTCTCTCTCTTTATCAATATACAATATAATACATATATATAATCATGTTATATTTTTAAATAACATATAACCACATCTATACATGCATATTATACATTTATACTGACAGCACAAATAACTATGGGAAAAACACACTAATTCAATACTGCACTGGTCAACATACATGCATACATACATACATACATTTACAAACCCACACCAGGCTTCAATAATATGCATACATTCAACCATGCACACCACTTGTCAATCCTCAATACATATACAGATTAAACTGTTATAAAATTGCAAGCTAATATTATAAATGCATACAAGAGCGGTGTGTATTTTTTTTTTTTTGTGTGAATTATGTAAATAGTGGAGGGCATTACATAAATTGATTGCGTTTATATATTTATATTAACAATAGGGTATCAGTGCACAGGGGTTGATGGTCGAGACAATTATTGTTATTATTATTTTGTATTATTATTATTATTATTATTATTATTATTATTATTATTATTAGTAGTAGTAGTAGTAGTAGTAGTAGTAGTAGTAGTAGTAGTAGTAGTAGTAGTAGTAGTAGTAGTAGTAGTAGTACTAGTAGTAGTATCATTTTGTATTATCATTATTATTATTGTCATTACCATTATTATCTTCTTTATTATTATAATTATTATTATTATTATTATGGTAATGGGTGGGTCTATCTAATTGAGGTTTAAGTGTCCTTTACCTTCCATAGCTCGCTCATTCTTTCTCTACTACTAAGTGCAGGGATGTGTCCACCTCACCACCCAATGTAAGATTTCCCTACCGTACCAATTTCGTCATGGAGCACATACAAAAGAAAAGGGGAGAGGGAAGTGATTGTATTTCCCGAAACCCCAAGAGTATAAAAATGTGGGACAATGAATGTGCGTGGATGTACGTACTGTAGTTGAAAGGATTGAAAGGAAGTTGGATGTGTTTGCATTGAGTGAGACAAAGTTGAAAGGGAAGGGTGAATGTGTGTTTGGTTGTGTGAGTGAGTGAGTGAGTGGTAGAGAGAGTGTCAAGGGGGGGGGGGGGGTGGAGAGGGGAAGAGCTAGGGAAGGAGTGGCTTGGATTCTTAGCGCAGAAGTGAAACGGAGCGTGGTGGAGTGGAGGGAGTTGTCGGCAAGGTTGGTGTGGGTAGGAGTAAAATGTGGTCAGGAGACATGGGTGTGTGTGAGTGTGTATGTGTATGGGCCGGGAAGTGAGAGGGATGAGGTGGAGAGAGGACAGTTTTGGAATGAATTGGAGAAGTGTATGGGAAGGTGTTGATAAAGAAAGTCAGAGAGGGCACGGAGGCTGTGATTGGTGAAAAGCAAGTTGGCATTAGGAGAGGAAGAGGTTGTGGGGACCAGATATTTGCAGTATATTTACAGTAGACTTAGACAACCAACTTTCAGACAGAGTTCAAGATTAATGTTAAGATGAGGAATTAAAGAATTTTATCTGGCAAAATGCCTTATTTAAAAGCTTTAAATGTGAGTCAGCAGAACACATAAAAGCACGCTACCAAAACTCAAAGTGAGGCAATAAAAAAGAATAAAAGGAATGTTAAGACAACTCTATCATCAACTTATATATTTTTGATAAATTGATGAGGCCACTGAACGCAAGTGTATCTCAAATTTCAGTATAATATCTAAAGAAACTCCTGATAAACATAAATATTCACTATTCTTAATCACAGTGTTATTGAAGATTCCCCTGAAGATGGCCTCAGTAGGATTAGTAGCAGGGAGGGATGAATATACAGTATAAGGCTTCTCTTCAGTTTACAGTATAAGGCTTCTCTTCAGTTTACAGTATAAGGCTTCTCTTCAGTTTACAGTATAAGGCTTCTCTTCAGTTTACAGTATAAGGCTTCTCTTCAGTTTACAGTATAAGGCTTCTCTTCAGTTTACAGTATAAGGCTTCTCTTCAGTTTACAGTATAAGGCTTCTCTTCAGTTTACAGTATAAGGCTTCTCTTCAGTTTACCACTATCATTTGTGAATATAAATGAATTGAGAATTGATGCATGGGACGCGGGGAAATGGCTTCTATCATTATGAAGATGGACGAAACTCAATTAACAGTTTATGAGCTGTTACGATTTTCTCAAACTGACATTTAGCTGGGGCAAATTAATTAATGTAATAATGGGATGGGAATCAGAGAAAAGTTAGAGGACACTTATCAAATTAGGGTTAGTGAAAGGAAACTGAGAATCGTAGGCACAGGAATGAAATGAATGAGCTAGAAATGTGGAGAGTGGTTAAGGTGGTAATTCGTTTCTGGTATGTACATTGGAGTGCCTTGATTCCTCCAAAATATGCCATAGGAAACAGGACCAGAAGAGCAAAAATAAGGGTGTTCTGTTGCTTGGAATAGTTTGGAGGACTCAGTTGCTCCAGAATTACCAACACAAAACTTCCTCCCCTTTTAACCTTACACAAATAAACTTCTCTTGTTAAAATGAGCGCTATAGAATTTTACAGACGCTTGCATTCAAGGTGACGTTACTACAAACATACTTCGCCAATTGCTTGACACTGTTGGGGTTACTAAAGTGAATGAGATACAGGAGAGCACTAAGAACGGCTTTGGAGCTTTGTATGCAGTACGAACGAATAAAGTATGTATGTATATTATTGTATCCTGTGACAATGTAAAAGTGAGTCAATCGCATTTAGGAAATCACACAAAACTCTGAAGAATAAGAAGAAAATAATCAAACACAAAACTGAAAAAGAACGAAGCAAGAACGCTGGCAGATTCCACCATAAATAATATATAAATAAAAGTATATATATATCCAGAGAGAATCAGATCCCAGTAGAGAATCCCAGCATGGAAGCAGCAGTACAGAGTGGGCCCTGGTCCAGTCCGGATACCATAACTCCTTGAGCAGCTGGTTTTTGTCCTATTCCAGGCTCTCTCTTTCTCTATTTGCCTCTCTCTCTCTCTCTCTCTCTCTCTCTCTCTCTCTCTCTCTCTCTCACACACCAGAGCAGAACTGTCCATACGCCTCTTAATGTTTCTTCCTACACCCTCCTACAAGTTGCTACGAATTACACCAGGCTACAGTATCCTAAATTCAGGTCCAGTCCCTTGTAACTTAAAAGACAACAACAATGAACTCTTTCTCTGTAGTTTTGCTTAGAATTTCCTGTATTCAATAATATCCTGTGTTTAAGGGGGAAGTACAGTGCTGACAAATCTGGAGCAACTGATTCCTCCAAACTATTCCAAGCAACAAGGACGCCTTTATTTTTGTCCATCTGGTCCTGTTTTCTGGCATATTTTGGAGGAATCAAGGCACTCCAATGTACCACAAGTATACTCTCCCCTTAACAAGTGATACTACAACAATTTACTAATCTCGTTGTCGGGGCTGCTCGGTCAGACAGAAAGCTTGAGGAACTTCAACAACAACAACAACAACAACAACTGATCTCGTTGTTATTTCAGTCAGTTTATTGGTGCTATTCATCAGGGCCAGGATTCTTACTTAAAATAATACTAAGCATTTACTTGCACTAAATTATATCGTAGTACTGAAAAAGAGGTTATTCACGGTTGTATCATTACTTTTTTAGACATTAGTGGTTTCCTAACTAGGCTACGAGTAACACAGGGGTCTGCAAAGTGATCATCATGGAGTATGCAAGACGTCATTATTATATACAGACATTATTTTCATACGTAATTATTTACCTACTTTAGATATCTGATTTAATTTCAATATACTGTAAGTGTATTCATATAAGTCGATAAAATTAATATACTGCATGTTTGCCTTATTGTTGCTTATTTGATAAACGATAATATATCTCAATGAATAATCTTACAAGGGCAGACAAATGTTGATATAAAAACCTTTATTGTTACATGATCAACTGAGGCTTGACAAACAATTATTTACTATCGAAAGATGAGGGAAATATTACGAACTTAATGGATTCTGTGATGTAGTCAGAAAATTGGAGGTTAGCGAGTCCTTCAAACATTGCCACGAATCACCACCACTATGGAAGGAGCTTGTTTCGTGGCATGGTCAGGAGGAAGCAGAAGCCTCCAATTTTTCATACACGATCATAGGGTCCATATTAATTTATTTAGCTGTTGCTGGAGGGAAGAAAAATGATGAGATTAAAAAAAAAAGGAAATTCATGTGTGTGCAATGAAAGAGAAAAGAAAGTGGAGGAAGGGACCAGTAAAAATATAAAAAGAAAAGAAAAAGAGAATGGTGAGAGACATGGGAAGTTTGGAGAGTAAATTAGGTTGCAGAACAAGGGAAGGGAAGGGAAGGGAAGGGAAGGGAAGGGGGAGGGACGGTAAGGGAGAAATAGGGGAGGCAGGGAAAAAGATAGGTCGGTAAAAGTTGACAGGAGGGAGGCAAAAAGAGTGAGTGGAAAGTATACAGTGAGACCTAAAGGAGTGGAGTGTGTGGGAGAGTGAGTTGGGGTGTGGGAAAGTGAGTGTGGTATGTGGGAGAGTGAGTGGGGTGTGGAAGAGTGAGTGGGAGTGTAGGAGAGTGAGTGGGCTGTGTTGGAGATTGAGTGGGGGTGTAGGAGAGTGAGTGGGGTGTGTGGGAGAGTGTGTGTGTGTGTGAGAGTGAGTGGGGTGTGGGAGAGTGAGTGGGTTGTGGGAGAGTGAGGTGTGGGAGAGTGGGAGAAAATGGGGATGGTGTGGGAAAGAGTGAACGAAGGAAAAGGGGAAAGGAAATAGAGTGAGAGAAAAGATTGTGGAATGAGACAAAGGGAATAGAAAAATAGGCGAAAAGAAAACGAAGAAAGGGTCAATGAAGGAGAGGGAAGGGTGAAAGATGAGAGAGATAATGGAGCGAGAGAAAAGAAAGGAAAAGAAGAAAGAGGAGAAATATAGAGCAAAGGAGGAGGATACAGGGGAAAAGAGAAGTAATGAAGGGTGAGAGGATGAGTAACGAACAAGGAACGAATGGACAGATACACCAATGGAAAAGAACCTAACCTAACATAACATAGCATAACATAACATAACATAACATAACATAACATAACATAACATAACATAACATAACATAATCTAATCTAACCTAACCTAACCTAACCTAACCTAACTTAACCTTACCTAATATAATCTAACCTAACCTAACATAACATAACATAACATAACATCACATAACATAACATAACAGAACATAACCTTTAACTTAACTTAACCAAACCTAATCTAACCAAACCTAACTTAACCTAACCTAATCTAACCTAACCTAATCTACCCCAACCAAACAAAACAAGCAAAGGAGAAAGAATATGGAGGGTACAAATGATAAATGATAAATGAAGGAAGAGGCGTAAAGGAAATTGAGTGAAACATAAGTGAATGAAACGAAAAAAAAAAGGATAGAAATTTATGAAGGAAATACTAGATAACGTGACAAAACTATATATAGGCAAAACAAAAGGCAAAGAAAGACACGAAACAAGAGAGCGTTGATAATGAATTAGCTAAAGGATAAAATGGTAAAGCCGGATATTCAAGAACGTTGGGAAGGATGGACGAGAGGAAGGTAAGCGAAAAGGAGGGATAATATAAGAGGCGCGAATAACAAGGGGCAACAGATAAATGAGGAGGAAGGGAAAGGGAGGATAATGAGCAACAATGTCAGACAGATGATGCATGAAGGGTGAGAAGAAGAATATAACGATCAAGGAAGAGGAGGAACGAAGATTAAAAAAAAAAAAAAAAAATACAGTATATAAATAAATACATAAATAAATATATATATATACGGTAAATTAATAAATGTATAAATAAATATATAAATAGATAAATAAATAAATAAGTAATTATATAAAGGTATATAATATAAAGGAATAAATAAATAAACAAATAAATAAATACATAAATAAATAAATAAATAACATACAAGAGAGGTTAGGAAGATTAAGATAAAGGGGAGAATAAGAGAAACTAGGGGATAAGAAGACGAAGAAGGAAATATATGAAACAAGAGAAAGAGTGAATGCAGGGACAGCTATAGATAACTCAGAAGGTATGAAAGGAGAGCAAAGGAAAAAAACCCAGAAGAATTAGAAGAAATGGATGATGAAAAAGAAGAAAATAAAGAAATAGAAAATGAAAATATTGAAACTCAAGAGCGAGAGAAATGGGAACGAAAAAAAAAAACAATTATGAAAAATAGGAAAATATAGACGAAGAATGAATGAGAAAAGGATTGAAAAAGAAAAAAGAGTGTAAAAGAAGGAGAAAAAGAAAGAAGTAAAAGTGAAAGAATGGATGTATGGAAGGGCTAGATAAATTAGTAGGATGTTGGAAGGGAGGGAGGGATGGATGGAGGTAGGAAAGGAGGGATGGAAGGAGGGAGGTAGGGATGGATGGAGGTAGGGGGGGAGGAAGAGAGGGAGGAAGGAGGGATGGAAGTAGGAAAAGAGGGATGGAGGTAGGGATGGAGGAAGAGAGGGAGGAAGGGATGGAGGTAGGTAGGGAGTTAGGGAGGTAGGGATGGAGGTAGGGAGGGAGGAAGAGAGGGAGGAAGAGAGGGAGCAAGATATGGAGGTAGGGAGGGAGGGAGGAAGGAAGGGATGGAGGTAAGTAGGGAGGCAGGGAGGGAGGATAGGATGGCAGTAGGGAGGGAGGATAGGATGGCAGTAGGGAGGGAGGATAGGGTGGCAGTAGGGAGGGAGGAAGGGATGGAGAGGAAGTGGACTATATGTTAGGGGACAACAAATGGGAGAAGAGAGATGGACTCCTCCTCGCCAGGGCTATATTATGTCCCTCCTCTGGGCCGCTCACACGATTGAGAGCCCTCGTCCCTCTCTCACTCAACCCTCCTTCCTTCCTCCCTTCCGTTGTGTGTGTGTATGTGAGAGAGAGAGAGAGAGAGAGAGAGAGAGAGAGAGAGAGAGAGAGAGAGAGAGAGAGAGAGAGAGAGAGAGAGTAGGGTGACATGAATGCTGATACAAACATAAAGACAGTTCTCAGTGACACAAACATCATGATTCTACAGCGTTGGTACTGTAACTTCCTCTCTTTGATAAGGTCCATATGATACCTTTTGGGTGAGTGTTCCATATGCACCAAAATATTTCCCGACTAGTTTTAGGAACATTATATATTTGCATCGCCTGTATTCACGATGCTGAGGTTATGAGTCCCACTGCAGTCTGTTTTTCTGTTGTGTGTGTGTGTGTAGGTATATAAGAGGAAGTTCTCTATAATGACCAGGTTTGTTGATAAAATACAGAGAGCTCTTGCTTTGTCGGCAAAATTTTTGATTGCTGGTATGCGAGATTCCAAGTAATTTTCCGGGGTACGGTAATGGGCACTTTATGGGTAATGGTATTGTTTGTGTAAATAGCGTACGTGGTATTCCATTAGGCTATCAATACGATATGACTATTATATAATTATCTCTCTTGGATTCGTGCTCAGGTTTGAGTGAAATTTCATATCAAAAGTCACGAGTGTGTCTACTTGTGGTAGACATATATAAATTACATCACTTACATACATATAGGTTAACATTTTATTATAGATGATGCTAGTCATTCGGTAGAAAATTAGCTTATTCTTTATTTATCGGCAATATTTTGACATTCTAAGAAAATACAAGGGGGATGTATGTAGAATATCTCTCTCTCTCTCTCTCTCTCTCTCTCTCTCTCTCTCTCTCTCTCTCTCTCTCTCTCTCTCTCTGAGCGGTGAAACTTGATTCCAGAATTATTCGTTTTCAAGATAAGGAGACGCTATGGGTTCGTTATCCAGTTTAAAAAAGCCAATCATTCCACAATAGATATTAAAATTTGTACAAGTATAAATTGCTTTACGAGAGTTATGTAATCCTGCTGCAATTAATTTACGTAATTAAAAGCCTAGGTCACACATTCCCGAACTGGAGTCCGAATGCATCCCGAAGTCACTTCGGGATGCATTCGGGCATGTTCAGAGAACTTTTTCAAGGTCAAGTTTTCATCGGTATGTATTCGGTATGCATTCGAAACGCACTTTCGAATGCATACCGAATACATACCGAAGTCATACCGAAGTCGTTCCGAATCGAAACCGAAGTTTGAAATTCAAAATATAATGTGTTGTTTTCGTTCCGAAATCAAACCGAATACAAACCGAATGCAAACAGATGCCAAACTGAATGCAAACCGAACCCCACCCGATTGCCAACCGAAGTCTGACAGATTGTATAGATAGTTGGTGTAACACTATACTATTATATTATATTATATTATATTATATTACTCTCTCTCTCTCTCTATCAATCTATTTATTTATTTATTCTGTGTGTGTGTATGAATGTATTATTCTGTGTGTGTGTGTGTATGTATGTATTATTCTCTGTGTGTGTGTATGTATTATTCTGTGTGTGTGTGTATGTATGTATTATTCTCTGTGTGTGTGTATGTATGTATAATTCTCTGTGTGTGTGTGTATGTATGTATTATTCTCTCTCTCTGTGTGTGTATGTATGTATTATTCTGTGTGTGTATGTATGTATTATTCTCTGTGTGTGTGTGTATGTATGTATTATTCTGTGTGTGTGTGTGTGTATGTACTATTCTGTGTGTGTGTATGTATGTATTATTCTCTCTGTGTGTGTATGTATGTATAATTCTGTGTGTGTGTGTATGAATGTATTATTCTCTCTCTCTCTCTCTCTGTATGTATGTATAATTCTCTCTCTCTCTGTGTATGTATGTATAATTCTGTGTGTGTGTGTGTGTGTGTGTATGTATGTATTATTCTCTCTCTGTGTGTGTGTATGTATGTATAATTATCTGTGTGTGTGTATGTATGTATTATTCTCTCTGTGTGTGTGTATGTATGTATTATACTCTCTGTGTGTGTAAGTATGTTTTATTATCTGTGTGTGTGTATGTATGTATGTATGTATTCTCTGTGTGTGTGTGTGTGTGTATGTGTGTGTGTGTGTGTATGTATGTATGTATGTATGTATGTATGTATGTATGTATGTATGTATGTATGTATATGTATGTGTATATGTGTGTGTATGATGCTACTCCCCCTCTCTCCAACGGCCAAAATTCAAACCGAATACAAACCGAATACAAACCGAATGCAAACCGAATGCAAACAGATGCCATACCGAATGTTCCGAAGTATTCCCGAATAGTTTACGAATATATCCCGATCTCTCCCCGAATTTTTGCCCATTCCGAATTGGTTCCGAATGTTTCATGCAACACCAAACATTCGGGAAGCTTTCCGATTCAATCCCGAACTTTTGCAAATGGCCCCGAACCATTCCCGAACTCTTCCCGAACTATTCCCGAACACCCCGAATCATTGCCCGAATGCATCCCGAATACAAACCGAACACACTTCGGGATGCATTCGGACTCGAGTTCGGGTATGTGTGACCCTAGTATTAGGCCCATTTCTTTCTGTCTATACCCTAATTATACTAGGGTCACACATACCCGAACTCGAGTCCGAATGCATCCCGAAGTGTGTTCGGTTTGTATTCGGGATGCATTCGGACTCAAGTTCGGGAATGTGTGACCTAGGCTAAAATTAAGTGTCGCTTTTTCTCTACTGTCGCTGTCACACCTCTCTATCACCTTTTCTCTGGCGCTATATGACCTCGCTGTTGCGGCGCCTAAATCAATCAATCAATCTTCTCTACTGTATATTGAGACTATTAATACTAGCCAGAAATATCAAACGATGAAGTAAAAAAGAGAACCTGAATGAGTAGAAGCAGCTTGACAACGGTACAGCAGAGACAACTGATGTTCTAGTCACAGCTCCCTGCATCATAAATCTGAATAGGCTTATATCGAGTTCCAACGACACCATCAACAATAGGAAAGGGACACCATTGGAAGGGATTTCTTTTGAGGGACAACTGGTAGGCCTAATCTAGCCTATACAAAAAAAAAAAAAAAGGGAGTTTCATATGTTTGAAACAGTGAAACGAAACACATTCACGATACCAGTACCTTTTTAAATCCTTGCCTAGGTTGTAGAGTGTAGAGTTACTTTGCAAATTGTGAGTTTGTGAGAATGCGTCAGTGTTTACGACAGGGGAGAATACTGGAGTGTGGTGCAGTAGAACTCAGACATGTCGATTCGTTCGTGACTGTCATTCTTATTATATATATTTTAATAAACCAGTTCTTGTGGAGTATTCGTATTCGCTCTACAACCCTCATGCAGTAACCTCTCTCTCTCTCTCTCTCTCTCTCTCTCTCTCTCTCTCCTCATTATAGCTCCAGTATCCTTCTACTTTGTAATCTATATGCACATTACTTGAATCGATTGAATTTCAACCCTTGGTCATCATCAGTGCCGCCTACACACAAAATAATACGGTGGTCTAAATCAGTAAGAATTTTATACATCCATGCAAAACGTGCAAGTTCATTTCTAATATTGGAATATTACCTTCTGTTTATATTCTTGCTCCGAGAATAATAATAATAATAATAATAATAATAATAATAATAATAATAATAATAATAATAATAGTATGCCTCATATGTAGCATCTACCTTTGCTAAAGACCTTTTCCTTCGCCAATTGTTGTCTCCCACTCCCTTCCTAATCTTCTTACCTCCCTCCTCGTATCCTTCCCTTTACATTCGGCTGGTACTTTTGCTCGTGGGTGTACTGTACATAATGTATGAACGTACAGTAATACCTGAACCCACTGAGCCGTGTAGCCCCATATTCTGTAGAGCCATAATTTGCAAAAAAATATTTTATAATACAATTCTACGAGGAGCATAAACAGACAAATAGAATAAATAGTTAAATGGAACAGAACAATGGAACACGTGTAAAGTACAGATGGGAGTGTAAAGTGTGAGAAGTGTTGGGGATTGTGAAGCAGGTGTAGGAGGAAGGTGGCGGAATGGGGAGGGGAAAGTGAGGGGAGTTAAAGAGGTAGGTGGGGAAGGAAAGGTAGGGAGCAGGTGTGGAAGTAGTGGTGTGGAAGGAGTGGTATGGGACAGGTGGGGAAGGAGAGGTAAGGGGCAGGTGAACAAGGAGGGGTAGGGGGCAGGAGAGGTAGGGGGCAGGTGAGCAAGGAGGGGTACGGGGTGGGGAGCAGGTGGGGAAAGGAGAGGGCTTGGGCAAAACTTTTCCAATAAGGTCACTTGTCCAATAATCTGAGTGGAGGGGCGAGGGGTGGTGAGGGTAGGTAGGTACTGGCTGGCTGGCCTTCATTGTCCCTCTTTGTACTCGCCACCACCTCGCCTCTTGGGGCCTCCTACTACTGAATGGCCTGCTGTGTCCGGCCTCTTGCTGTGTCCTGTTATCTTGGTGTGTCCTGTTATCTTGGTGTGTCCTGCTATCTTGGTGTGTCCTGTTGTCTTGGTGTGTCCTGCTATCTTGGTGTGTCCTGTTATCTTGGTGTGTCCTGTTATCTTAGTGTGTTCTGTTATCTTGGTGTGTCCTGTTGTCTTCATGTGTCCTGTTGTAGGTCTTGTTATGTAAGCTACTGGAGTGTCCTGCTGTGTACAGGTTAGTTAGTGCCTTCGTTTGTCCTGCTGTGTGTCCTGCTGTGTGTCCTACTGTGTGTCCTACTGTGTGTCCTGCTGTGTGTCCTGCTGTGTGCCTTGCTGTGTGTCCTGCTGTGTGTCCTGCTTTGTGTCCTGGTGCCTGTGCCTCGGGACTGGGACTGCTGCTTTCCTATTATTTTTGCAGTGTTCTGAAATGTATTAGTGTGTACTGTTTCCTATTGCATTGTGTTATTTTTACTTTAATACTCCAGTGTTTGTTTTGAGCACAGATACTTAGATACTTCAAGGTCCCATGTACACCCGAGCTCGTAAATTCGCGACCACGTAATTAGATAGTTATGCCATTTGAGCTGGTAACATTTATTTGGGGAGGAATCAGAGTACAGTAGGTGGAACATAGTAAAGAGATATGATACAATCTTTCACCTACAATGACACCTTCCCCACACAGTGTTACCAGCTCAGATAACATAAACATCTACTAGGTACGTGGTCGCGAATGTACGAGCTCGAGTGTACAGTAGGTTTGGGAATACCATAGTTCATCTAAACAAGATTGGGAAGTTATTAATTAACATCTCAGACTTCTCCCAGTATTTCAGGCCAATCGATGCAAAAAAATATCTAAGTATTGTTCATGTTTCAGTTCCGTCATGAGGTTCCATAACGCTGGCCTGTTCTCCTTAGCAAACAGCGTATGCAAACCTAAAGAACATACAGCAATATAATAATTCTTTGTTGAAACTATAGCAACAATACTCATATCTTTGGAAATAACAGGAGGGAAATGTTATACTTTTTTTTCTGTCTATAACGAGCACTGAAAACATTACTTCTATTATTTCAACCAGTACTATAATTTGAAAATATTTTATAACTATATTTTCTGGATCAATCGGATGGAATATTATAAAAATCAATTTATTTTTGGCAACGATTAGGCCTAAGCCAATTGGGTAAATTTTTTGTGCTATAATAATTTCAGACAGACTACAAAGAGGTGATGTGGTAAGAAGTTAGTTGGGTGTATTCGGGATTAATGGCGAAAGCTTCTTTGACAAACACACCATCAACACACACAATGTCTCGGTAATCTATTTTTTATTCTCTCTCTCTATTCTCTGGCTTGTGATGTGCTCTCCGTCATCCAGTTTCTTTTTCCCTCTCTTATCGCAGCTATTTTCGTTTTTCCAGGCAAGCCATTTCTTTTCATAGTTCCTTTCATTCATTTTCTGTGTTCAGGGAGCCTCACAAGAGTCACAGTATGCTACCGACGGCATAGTACAGTTCCGAAACATATGTTGAAAACATATGTTGAAAAACATATGTTGAAAAACATATGTTGAAGAATTTTGGAACATTTTAAAAAGTCCTGTCAGACGTGTCAGTGAGTGGGAAACGAAATCCTAAAATGAGTCCATAGTAAAACGTCGATGGTAGTATATAAATAGACCCATTACTCAACATGACATGGACCATAAAGGTGTGTGGGCCTTTGGATACATCCTTGTTGAAGATAAGATGCAGAACCACCACTCAAGGAGCCCTGTTCCTCCTGACACTCACCACCTACAACACACACACACACACACACACACACACACACACACACACACACACACACACACACACACACACATACACATACACCAGCGATCATCATCCTATCTTATCGCACCAAAACTTTACCCATATAATCAGGGCAGTATCGTTTGCATCCTTTAGATCTTTGTCGGTGCATTTCCTTTTACCACCTCTCCATGGACATTGGGCGCGGTTTTGAGCGTGGTGTAGCAATTGGTCTGCGAAGATTAACAGGGGCACCACGTGAAGTTTTGCTACTTGCCCCCACAACAGTGATAAACCTACATAAGTGTCGAGATATTCTACACCCTGGTACAGTCGGCAGCATAAGTTCGCTTCATTTCCACCGACGTACCGGTATGTATGGGCTATATTGATGTTATGACACAATTTGAATACAGAGATGACAGATATACTTCACAAATGGTAAATTACACATGTTTTTAGGATAGAAACTCGTTCAGAATGCAACTATCTGGTCATATTAGCCTTATATCAAGTACGGTACATGAGATGGACGTGAATTTATGCTGTCGACTTTACGAGTAAGACGAAGAAGGACTCACTCCCTCTGCTCAAGCGCCACCCCTGGACATTGGTATTCATCTAAGGGACCCTGTGGTGTTGTAGTCAGAAAATTGAAGGTGAGCGAGTCCTTCAAATATTGCCACGAAACACACACACACACCTCTATGGAAGGAGCTTGTTTCGTGGCATAGTCAGAAGGAAACAGAAGCCTCCCATTTTCATACACGATCACAGGGTCTTTAATTAAGGGGGAAAGTTTTGTGTTGGTAATTCTAGAGCAACTGAATCCTCCAAACTATTCCAAGCAACACAAGAACACTATTATTTTTGCTCTTCTGTTCCTGTTTATTGGCTCACTTTGGAGGAATCGAGGAGCTCCAATGTAACAAAAGCGAATTACCCCCTTAAGTTGAGAGCGTTAGGGCCATGAACAGAGTCAATCCTCCGTCTAAGTTTCACCCTCGTTCCTGTTCGTATTAGTATGAGACAAAGAATTGACTTACCCATACCATGACTGTAAAGTAATATCTGCTGACATACATCCTCTATATCTTTGCACATAATTATTAGAAAACTGAAAATATAAACAGTTCAATAATACCGTTTTCACAAGCTTTCTTCCCCTCTACTGAGAACCAGACTATTACAATAAGTCCTAAATAGCCTGTGATAATATTAATTTTACCAAATTCCGAATCATTACAATTCACTACAAAAAAAGAATCATTAAACAAACACACTGTTCAACAAACTACCTCATACAAAGCAATACAACTATCGTGTAACCCTGCTAACAAACATACAAATCAAACAAACTAAACGAACGTACAGTTGCCAAAATATGAATTGCAACAAATCTTAATGGAATTATTTATAGGTACTAAAATCATGTAAAACAGTAGGAAATATACATATCCTTTTGTATTACATACTTATGATCCCTACACACCACTATGGATATTAATAAACTTATATGTACTATCAAAAGTTGTTGCAATTCATATTTAGGCAACTGTACAACATTACTTTCTGTAGGAGGTAATAATCACACTCCAATCGCTATGACAAACATAAAAAGATTACACAAACATACTATATAATCTTCACAGTCTATTATTATCAACCTGGATCAATACATAACGTAACAGTTAATTTATAAAGCAAAGTCACCGTGCTACGTAAACATACAACAATCATTATACGATCATCATTACCACAATCAACTTCATTTCCATTATCATTACTCGGAGCTGAGATTACTCCAGTGAGGTCTGGTAATGAGGTGGAGTGGCGCAGGAACGGGTTAACGAGCAATTACCCACAATGAACACACCTAAACTCTTCTCTTAAGGCCGCACGCTCAATGTACAGTCGGGGACAATATTCTGGGTGAACCTACATATTACGTCCTGACATTTCAACTATATTCAGAACCTGTTTTATATTATAGACCCTGACATAGGCTAATGGGAGGAATAATAAATGTTACTGTACTTAACGATAGTAATTTGTTGATACACATAATGATAATGCAAGAAAGTATTAAAATTGCTGAGAAGAACGATTTCAAGCAGTGTACCCAACTACCCATCCATAGACTACTTGCAAATGAAACATAATAACTTCTCCGTCGTCTACCACATCCCTGAAGGAGAGTGGTGTTCAGTGGGACCTGAGCTAAACTGCCTCTTGAAGAATGTACATAATATTATGCCTGGAACCATAATACTTACTAGGTTACCAATACATCATCCACCCATATATACAATACAACACCTTCATAGCTTATAGCAGCTATGTGACTTGTCTAATAATAATACCTTTGTTATAATACACATAAAATTACAGAATTCACGTGTTTAGGTTTTAGCAATATCACCATCAAGAAAAGCCATTGATAGAAAAAGTCCCTCTGCCAACGACAACCCCACGTTATGACACACGGCATTTGGGAAACTTATTAGGCACACATGTAGTTAAGGCGAAGGGGAGAACAGCATATCAAGTGTTTCAGAGGGTTAACATTTCAATATCGTACTCGAAATTACGTCTGGAAAAATATTATCTCATTAAATGTTGTCTGTTTAGTCTGAATGATGTAGATTCACTTGAAAATCAACAACTGTTACTAATATACTTTTACTACATTGAAAGAAGAGGTCGCTGAATTGCCTTTCCTAAATAATAAGTCTCTGTGATTACATCCAATAACAACCCTTTTGTAGCCTCGTCGACTAAGCTATTTTTAACAAAATCTTATAATAGGTATATATGACTGTGTGGGAGATGAAGATATAAACACGAAACCACAATATTATTCCATCCACCAACTAACTACACGTGATTCGGACCCGTCTTCCTAATTGGCCTTGACATGCGATTTTCCCTTCACAAAATCAAGTAAATTAGTTAAAGAAAAGTGCATTTTATGTCGGAGCTTCTTCAAATTAGTTTAGCTACATTTTAAGCTTGAAGACAGACTCGACTCCAACACACACCATCTTGTTTTGGCCATCCTTCTCCGAGTTGAACAAAGGATTCGTGTTGTGATGATCATCTTGAAAGGCCAAGGATCAGGTTATGACCAAATCAGTAACAGTTAGCCTGTCTTATTTTGGTCCAGGAAAAACAATATACAAACCAATCTTTTAATATACACACACACACACACACACACAAATGCCTCTCTACCATTAATTATTATACACTTTTCCTATAAATTCATTCTCTATAATACTGTACTGTTTTATGTATTCTTATAATTTCACCTCAGACATCAATCACTCATTATTCTAAAACGCTTAATGACATATCATAATTACAGTTTCTCAAATATAATGTTTTATATATGCACCCTCTTACGACACACACACACACACACACATTATATTTCGATATATATATATATATATATATATATATATATATATATATATATATATATATATATTTTGTGCATGATGGAAGGAAAGTGTCGATGGTTATTTGATTGTGGCTGTACTTGCCTCTCAAAATCATATGATGCATAATCGACCAAAGAATATCAAGCCATTTTTTAAACTCTGGTATGAAATACCTTTTGTTTCAGGTAACAAACAAACAAAAATAAAATCCCAGCAATTAAAGCACTTTCCTTCTCAATTTGGAAAGAATCAAACGTTTTTAAAAACACTTTCCTGTAGTGTTCCAAACATTACAGTAAATCCCGGTGCAGATATTGGCTAAAGGTGAATGTAATGTAAGCAGTACAAGCAGCGCTCCCTGCAACACCAACAATAGCACACTGCACCCTGGGGTAATCACGGGTGTACACCATGTGAGGCCACCAACGCTTACAATGCTGGCTACTGAGAGAGAGAGAGAGGGGGGGGGGAGGGAGAAAGAAACATTGTGTATGCCTTGCAATGGGGAAAAGATTCTTGAAAGGGATGAAATGTGGCTTAATTAATTGTGATGTATAACATAATTTTAGGACATTTATGCTACTTACAATTAATGGATATTCTACTACAAAGCCGTTCAGGAAGGAATAGGAGGTTCAAGTAAGACAATTATGTTATAGGTAAGAAATTATGTATTGTAGTTATCAAAGTAAAAGTACTAATAAATGATCTCGATAAAATAATTGAGAAGAAACGTAAACTTGATCAATATATTAAGGATACTATGTAGACCCGAGCTCGTAAATTCGCGACCACGTACTTATATGTTTATGCCATTTGAGCTGGTAACATTTATTTGGGGAGGAATCAGAGTGCAGTAGGTGGAACATAGTAGAGGGACATGGTACAATCTTTCACCTACAATGACACCTTCCCCACACAGCATTACCAGCTCAGATAACATAAACATTATGATAAGTGGTGGCGAGTATACGAGCTCGAGTGTACAGTATACGTCTGTATTACGTTACCATATATATGTAAACACGCTTGTAACCCCGGGACAACAAGAACACATCATCGTGGCACAGTGATTGTTAATTTAAGCACAGTACCGCTAAAATGCTCTAACTTGAAGGATAAAGCAACTACTATGCCAATCAGACCACCCGTTCCTGTTTTATAGATGATTCACACGGCCACGTATTTCCTCCGTTTTCCTTCCATCCCTCTTCGATCTAGAGCTAAATTTGCCAGACACTGAGTCCTCGTTGTCCTCTACACCTCTTAATTAAAACGAAATGTGTTGGATGACGTAGGAAGCCTGAGATTGACCACACAGGGCGAAGGAATATAAGCCCCGTGTGATACCAGCTTTACAAATGTGACGTGTGTGAAGAATGTGTGAGTTAGTTATATCGTCAAGTGTCAATAGCATCGATGGTCGTCATAATCATATATAAAATCAGACTTATATACCTCGCCTATTCTTACTCGCCTACTCGTCTACTCTCTCCTACTACTACCTACTCTACTTACTCTCTCTCCTACTACTACCTACTCTCTCTCTCGCCTACTCTCACCCCTTGGAAATAGATATGATTTACCCTATACAGTATCGAGTGGCAGGCATCCGAACGTGGCCTTTCTGAATGTAAGCAATAATTGATAATGATTAACCTGTTTATTATTGGCCTTGCTGCAATGAGTGGTCCGTATCAGTTTATCAACGTGAATTATCGGTATAATTATTCTCAGCAATGCTCGGTTAAGCACATGTATATTAGCACTCTGTTACGGCATTAATTAAAACTGTACTGAACTGTCATGCAATTTTTACTACCATGCTGTTCTTGATTGCTACTTAGTTTTGCCACATGGGGCGTGGCAATTACTCCATAAAACTGACAATGGACTGCAACACAATACGATACTTTTTTTTTTTTTTTTTTTTTTTTTTTTTGTATGAAGTTAATTTGTTGTAACCAGAAACATGGGCTACCACCGGTACTCGATTTCCCACAATGGACTACCAGTTTGTCAGTAAATTTGAAACAACGGATGTCATGTAAATTGATAACATTAACGAGAAGTAATATATTGTTTATAATCATACCTAGTTTGCATATATCCGTGTTTATATTGAGTTACATACGGTAGGTAGAGATGGATAACACACTCATTCTGTCAATATACAAGATAACAATAAATATTTGGAAATCATTGTTACGGCCATGTGTTCGTGACCAATATATATATATATACTATTCCAAGCAACAGAACACTATTATATTTGCTCTTCTGGTCCTGTTTCCTAGCATACTTTGGAGGAATCAAGGCACTCCAATGTACCAAAAAAAAAAAAAAAAAAACTTAAAGGCGGTCTTTATTCTGCACACATTGTAGGGAATTTTCTGCTGACTGATTCAAATATTAGCCAGTAAAAGTTAACATTACTAGTAAAGTTTGGTTTTAGGAAATTAATGTACTAAATTTTCTAGTTGTTACAAACCCTTGATGTCACATGCAGTGATGTATACGAATTGCTGAGGCTAACTGTACATGTTGATAATATTATATTATATTGCCAGACCTCGATTCATTGTTGCCAAGTTTGTGACGCACGTAAAACCCACAGAGCGTGAAAAGATGAAGTGAATTTAGTTGCCATATGGAAAAATTTAAAGGTAATAAAAACTACCTTCATTCACTTCCGATCTCAGTTATGACTTGTGGTCCCTCGCTCCATTTCATCCTCCTTTTTTTTCCTACTTTTTTTTCCTTCCTCCTATTTTTTTTCTTTCTCTCTCTCTATATATATATATTATGTATTTTGTCCTACTCCTATGTCTCTTCCTTCCTCATTCTTCCTATTCTCACATCTCGGTATCACCTCTTCACCTCTCCTATCCTTCTTTAAATATCTTCTTCCAAATTCTCTCTCGTTTTTCTCACCTTATCGTACTCACTTTAAAAAAAAAATTCTACCTTTTATTCTCTCCCCTACTTTCATTCCCTTCTGTATATCCTCCTCTTCCCTCCACTCCTATCTTTTCCACCATCCATTACTCACTCTAATAATTTTCCTATCTTGCACACACAACCTCCCTCCCCCCTTTTTTTTTCTTTTTTTTTACTTTTTCCTTCTGAAGTCTCGTCCCCTGAGATTTTTATGTTGATGATTCAGCTGCTACCGACACCTTCTCACTCACATCTCCCCCCCCCCTCATCACCCTCACTCATATCTCCCCCCCTCATCACCCTCACTCATATCCTTCCCCTTATCACCCCTGCTCATATCCCCCCCTCATCACCCTCACTCATATCCTACCCCTTATCACCCTCACTCATATCCTCCCCCTTATCACCCTCACTCATATCCTCCCCCTCATCACCCTCACTCATATCCTCCCCCTCATCACCCCTGCTTATATCCTCCCCCTCATCACCCTCACTCATATCCTCCCCCTTATCACCCCCACTCACATCCTCCCCCTCATCACCCCTGCTCATATCCTCCCCCTTATCACCCCTGCTCATATCCTCCCCCTTATCACCCCTACTCACATCCTCCCCCTCACCCCTTCTCATAGCTCCCCCTCCTCATCACCCTCACTCATATCCTTCCCCTCATCACCCTCACTCACATCCTCCCCCTCATCACCCTCACTCATATCCTCCCCCTCATCACCCTCACTCATATCCTCCCCCTCATCACCCTCACTCACATCCTCCCCCTCATCATCCCTGCTTATATCCTCCCCCTCATCATCCCCCCACCCTTACCCCTACCCCCTATCTCCACATTTTACCTTCAATCCTTTACTTGTACCCCTTTACCCTGTCATCCTTTTCTTCCCTTCTCACCCTTACCTTCCCACCCTTCCTGCCCCCCTTACCCTATCACCCTTCTCTCCACCCTTACCGTCTCACACTTTTCTCCACCCACCTCACCCTTCCCACCCTTTGTGCCTGCGTACAGTCCCAGTCTTATCAAGGTCGCTTCTAATAGTTTTTTCATGCCCATCAAGGAAGCTTTAGGTCCGGCTCTCTTTCTCTCTCTCTCTCTCTCTCTCTCTCTCTCTCTCTCTCTCTCCTCTCTCTCTCTCTCTCTCTCTCTCTCCTCTCTCTCTCTCTCCTCTCTCTCTCTCTCTCTAAACTTTTCATTTCCCACCCTCGTCTCAGATCACCACAACTTGGCCACCACAGTTTCTCTTTTATGGTTGTCGTCTGTGTGACTCTTCCTTCTGATCAGTGACTACCACCACTACTACTACCACTACTACTAACGCCACCACCACCACTACTACCACTACCACTACTACCACCACTAACATTACTACCACCACTACCACCACTAACATTACTACTACCACTACTACTTGTACTACTACTACTACTACTACTACTACTACTACTACTACTACTACTTCTACTACTACTACTACTACTACTACTACTACTACTACTACTACTACTACCACCACCACAACGCTACCCCCACCACCACACCACCACCACCACCACCACTACAATCACCACTACAATCACCACCACCACCACTACCACTAACACTAACATGAACCTAAAGCACATTGTATCCTCTTTGTGTGTCATAATTTAATTAAACAAACGCTGGTTCCAAACCCCTAAAAGATATCCAGGAGCACAAAGGTATAATTATATATAAGTTAGTATGTCATGCTATAATTATCAGATTAAAACAAATTTCAGTAACTTGACCAATACATTTATAACATAGAAACACTAGGAATTTACTGTAATGACAATGTATACGATTCAGTCTGATCATGTGAACTGACTAATTAATTGTGCCATTTACTATAATTACTTCAGAGTACAGGCATTCCATTAACTGAATAATTACTTTGTTTGTATAACATGTATGTACGTACTTACATCAGCCAATAATTATGCACTACACACACACACACACACACATGGAAGTATAAGGATGTACAGTTGAGCAAGTAGAAAGTGCAAATAAAATAGGAGTGTATAATTATGACCATAAATTATCTGGTTATCACTCAAAATTTCAGTGATTCATGTTTCACTTTACATTGGTTCTGGAGTCTTTTTAGTGACTCAGTGATAAAAATACCAGGGTTTACTACGAAGAACTGAAAGATATACTATTTCACTCATAATTTTCTTGCACTTTCTACTTATTCAACTGTACACTCACGAGTACTAATTTCTGCTCAGGGTTTGGTCCTTCTCCTTCCACCCCCTACCCTGGACAGAGGGAAGAGGGGGATCAGAGCTGGGGAGAGAGGTCTACCCCGCCTTCACCCCTCCCAACTTCCCCACCTTCATCCTCTAGTGTCAGTTAGTGATTAGCCATACATTTCCCCTGTGTAAATGATGGCTTTTCTAAAACAGTATTGTAGTACACACTGTGAATGGCCAAGATGATCTCATGTCAGTCTTGCTTTATTTACCTTTGTGTTATAGGCGTAAAGTCCCAGTCAAAATGAAGACAATTAAAACACACACACACTCTCTCTCTCTCTCTCCTCTCTCTCCTCTCTCTCTCTCTCTCTCTCTCTCTCTCTCTCCTCTCTCTCTCTCCTCTCTCTCTCTCTCTCTCTCTCTCTCTCTCTCTCTCTCTCTCTCTCTCCTCAGTGTTACTTCGTCTCTTTCATTTACTTAGCCCTTTTCCTCCTCCTCCTCTTCCTCCCTCTTCTTCATAATTACCTTTCCACTTCACACCTCGTCTATTATCTCTTCCTCTCTCTTCTTTGGTGGCGGTAGCGGTGCTGGCGGGTGTGCAGTGAGAGTGAGAGAGTGAGAGTGAGGGTGAGCCGTGTGAGAGACTTGCTTAAGCCCCTCGGATTCCCCTCGTACCAATCTTCTGCTCCCTCTCCTTTCCCATTACTCCTGCCCTCTCATGCTATCCCCTTCCTTCCTTCCTTTCTTCCATTCCGTCCTTCCTTCCT
>JAWZYT010004980.1:45000-70181 GCA_034508575.1 Petrolisthes manimaculis | reverse complement strand
GGTTGTGGGGCAGGGAGGCAGGGTTGTGGGGCAGGGAGGCAGGGTTGTGGGGGGAGCAGGAGGCAGGCAGGGTTGTGGGCAGGGAGGCAGGGTTGTGGGGCAGGGAGGCAGGGTTGTGGGGCAGGGAGGGGGGCAGGGTTGGTCGTGTGGCATAACTACCCACCAAAGAGTTACGTTAGTGGGAATAAACAAATATTAGGTGAAGTGGTTGAATGGTTGGAATGCCTCAAGATATATAGAAGGAAAGTTAGTGGTGGTGGTGGAGAGAGGAATGGTGTGTGTGTGTGTGTGTGTGTGTGTGTGTGTGTGTGTGTGTGTGTGTGTGTGTAATTATATATATAGAAGGGAAGTTAGTGGTGGTGGAGAGAGGAATGGTGTGTGTGTGTGTGTGTGTGTGTGTGTGTGTGTGTGGTGTGTGTGTGTGTGTAATTATGTATCACGAGTGTACAAGGGACTAAACTCTTATGATACAGTATGTGAGTGAGTGATGAAATGATTTGATAGCATATATAATTTAGATATACAAAACGACAACAGACTACCTTGTATATACCTCCTTACATCATTCATTATCATCTTATCTTCATCTCCCTTCACCATCATCATCATTTCCTCCTCTCTCTCCCCCCTCACAATTCATCCTCTTTCACCATACAGTACTCCTCTTCCTCCTTCCACTTTCTCATACCTCACTCACCATCTCACCACTTCCATTCCTCATCATTACGTTTGTTATCGATAAAGATCAATCCAATTATATGTCACCAACGAAATCTGAATAGCGGTTATGATACAGTAATAATAATCATCCACATATGGGCATCTGAAATAATTTCGCCAAGTATGTTGCTCTGTGGTCTTGTGTGTTTGTGTGTATGTCTGTAGCTTCGTGGTCTACAGGTCGCAATTCTTGTCCAATTTTGCTGAAATTTTTACCACAGGTAGGCATCAACATTTCTAGGTCACCAATTGTTTTTCAAGGTCAAAAGTAAAAAATCAAGGTCAAAATTATAAAATAACCTGAAATTTGATAAAAACCGCAATAATTTCGGTTGTAGAGATCTGATTTTGATCAGACTTTTTCTGTAACATGCTATGTTCATTTCTGCTTCTAATGGTACTTGAGCGATGGCCGTATCCTAAAACTCGCGATTTGAGCATTAGGTCGAAAATCAAGGGGTCTAAATCTTCAGGTCAATTTCTACACATGTGTTTTGTCACTGTAGGATCATCACTTCTGGTCCCATTTCGATTAAATTACAACCACAGGTATAGGGACCACAACGCTGATGTCACCAATTGACTTTCAAGGTCAAAGTAAAAAATCAAAGTCAAAATCGTCAAAAAACTAAATATCTTCAAACTGCCATAACTTCAGTTCTCCAGATTCGATTTGATCAACTTTTTCTGTAACCTGTTATGTTCATTTCTGTTTCTGGTGGTACTTGAGTGATGGCCGTATCCTAAAACTCGCGATTTGAGCATTAGGTCGAAAATCAAGGGGTCGGAATTTTGCCATACTTTCGCCAAGTCCTCGCTCTACGAACGAATATTTATATTATTGTTTTAAATAGTGTGTAGCTGCTTGTATTGAATTAAAAGATGGTAGTTAACCTCTTTATTGGAAAGTTTATCATCTAAGGAACAGACAGAGGGAAGCTGTCAAACTCTCTTACGTGAGTTACCCATATAAAATTATGAATGATTATATATGACCACGACTGTATATATGAGATAATTGACTTGACTCTCACTTGACTACTTGAAGCGTCAACAAGTCTGACCACTCACTTTATGTACCAGAAGTCTTTGATAGCTAGATTAGATGTCAAGTGCTGCCTGCCGCCGTGAGAGAGAGAGAGAGAGAGAGAGAGAGAGAGAGAGAGAGAGAGAGAGAGAGAGAGAGACCAACACGTATATCAACTCAAGTGTCCTCTGCCAATACACACAGAGATGGCTACACTTAATATTATCCATACATACACACACACACACACATAGAGATGGCTACACTTATTATTATCCATACACACACACACACACACACAGATGGCCCTTACTGGAGCTCTATGAACCCTCCAAATTACTCCAGGCAACAAACAGATACCCTATTCGAAACACTGAAGCATTTTGTGGCCTGGATTATTTGGGAGGATTCATAGAGCTCCAGTAAGGGCCCTCAAATGTTTAAAACTACGGGCCTAACTTCGTAACTTTATTCCTAACTAACTCTCCTTAACTCACCCAGGCTGGACTTTAGTAATCTTCTGGACCCTATCATATGTGAAACTCCCTGGTAATATCCACATAAAGGGAAAAATTTATTGGCGACCACTTCTGACCACAACCTATAATATATGTTCAGCAGCGTGTGAGGGAGAGAGAGGGGAGGGGAGAGAGGGGAGAGAGAGGTGGGGAGAGTGAGATAGAAATAGTGAGAGAGAGAGACAATGACAAAAACAGAGACAGAGACACAGACAAAGAGACAGAGACAGACAAAGAGACAGAGACAGACAGAGACAGACAGAAAGAGAGAGAGAAAGAGAGAGAAAGATAGATAGATAGAGAGAGAGAGTCAGAATAATAACTGTTGGAAATAAAGTGTGTGTGTGTGTGTGTGTGTGTGTGTGTGTGGAGGGAGAAGTATGACATTAGAGGGAGAATAGATGACCCAAGGAGAGAAGAGACAAGATGAAAATAACAGGGAAGACACACACACACACACACACACAAAGAGAGAGAGAGAGAGAGAGAGAGAGAGAGAGAGAGAGAGAGAGAGAGAGAGAGAGAGAGAGAGAGAGAGAGAGAGAGAGAGAGAGAATGAAAGGATGAAAACAGGCAAAAAGGTGAATGATGATGGGGAGAGAGAAGAAAAGACATACACACGTAGGAAGAGGAATTGTATGGGAGTGGGAGTAGGGAAGACAGGGAGTGGGATGAGAGATGAAAGGGAGTGGAAAAGAAAAGAGATGGGTGGGATGAGAGGGAGTGGGTTAAGAGATGAAAGGGAGGGGAAGGAAAGGGAGGCAAGGAGTGGGGAGAGGGGATGAAAGGGAAATAGAGGTAAGGATTTGTATGAGGGATGAAAAGGGGATTCAGAAGAGGGAATGTAAGGGGAAGAAAGACAAGGATTGATGGATTGATTGATTGATTGATTGATTGATTGATTGATTGATTGATTGATTGATTGATTGATTGATGGGTATTAGGCTTGGCAACATGGAGGTCCTATAGCGCCAGAAAAAAGGTGTTAGAGAGGTGTGACAGTATGCAGGAAGGAAATAAAATGAAAAGAGGGAACAGTAGAAGAACTAGCGACCTTCCTATCATGGGAAATCGGAGAGAAAGACAATGAAAAGGAAAAGGAATGAAAGATAAGAGTGAAGGATTGGAATGAGAGGAGAGAGAGTGAAGAGAGGAGGAGGAGGAGGAGAAAGGGGGAGGAGGAGGAGGAGGGGGAGGAGGAGGAGGAGCTGGAGGAGGAAGAGGAGGAGGAGGAAGAGGAGGAGGAGGAGGAGGAGGAGGAGGAGGAGGAGGAGGAGGAGGAGGAGGAAGAGGAGGAGGAAGAGGAGGAGGAGGAAGAGGAGGAGGAGGAGGAGGAGGAACACGAAAACATTACTTGCTGGAGACTGAAATATACGACTCTCATTTATACTTACGAGAGCACAAGAGCCAGGAAGGGTTACATGGATTGATTGATATTAGACGCCGCAACAGCAAAGTCATGTGGCGCCCGAGGAGAGAGAGACAGACAGAAAGAGAATACGCGAAGTAAACTAAAACCCAACCCAACCCAACCCACACACAACACAATATAATACCCTATATGTAAACTAAATCCCAACCCAACCCAACCCACACACAACACAATATAATACCCTATATGTAAACTAAATCCCAACCCAACCCAACCCACACACAACACAATATAATACCCTATATGTAAACTAAATCCCAACCCAACTCAACCCACACACAACACAAATTATAATACCCTATATGTAAACTAAATCCCAACCCAACCCAACCCACACACAACACAATATAATACCCTATATGTAAACTAAATCCCAACCCAACCCAACCCACACACAACACAATATAATACCCTATATGTAAACTAAATCCCAACCCAACCCAACCCACACACAACACAATATAATACCCTATATGTAAATTAAATCCCAACCCAACCCAACCCAACCCAACCCACACACAACACAATATAATACCCTATTATGTAAACTAAATCCCAACCCAACCCAACCCAACCCAACTCAACCCACTCACTATCCCATACAAACACATAACAACACAGTATGCAATGTAAACTAAATAACTCGTGAAAGAAGTTATTGCAGTGGAAGGTGGATATGTTACAAGTGTGTGTGTGTATGATGATATTATTATGGTTGTGGTCTGTGCCTTGGATATGTCATAGTGGAGTTCATATTATACTAGTGGTGTGACTGTGGAGATGTTATTGAGCGAGAGAGACAGAAATAGACAGAGAAACACAGACAGAGACAGACAAATAGACAGAGACAGACAGAAATAGACAGAAACAGACAGAGACATACAAACACAGAGAGATATAAAGAGAATAATAATAGACTAGCCTCTGTCGAATGTATGTAGATGATACGTTGGACTTTTAAACATTGAATATTCTTGCCTTTTTCCCTCATAATAATAATTCAGTCTGCACAAGTGTTCCATTTTAATATCAGGCCTCCTACGTTTAAAAATGTTTCCTATCCTAATATTAATCTGAAATGGATGGTCAATATTGTATCATAACATTTAATAAACAGCTAACCTCACCTACTAAACTTTATTTCCACTTGGGATTTTTTTTAAGGAGAGATGCACACTCGATGGTAAATTGGAGTACTACTGATTCCTCCAAACTATGCCAGGAAACAGAAGCCCTTAAATGTTACTGTAATGGGGTGGTAGAAAGCCTGCCCCCTATTCCCGCACCCCCCCATAACCCCCCCAAGTCTGTCTCCTTACTCCCGCACCCCCCAAAACCCCCCAAGCCTGTCCCCTACTCCCACACCCCCTTAATATGCTCTGGAAATAAGAATGTAAAGACAACTATACTGTACTGTATATAAATCTAGTAGGCCTACACTTGTGATACATAATTTCTGACCAGAGGAGTGTGAGAAGGAGAAAGTTTCGAATCGCCTGGTATTGCTCATTTCCCCCCACCCAGTACACCTATAGAGGCTGAGTTCGAATGCAGGGTGTGTGTGTGTGTGTGTGTGTGTGTGTTATTGTTCATTTCCCCACCCAGTACACCTATAGAGGCTGAGTTCGAATGCAGGGTATGTGTGTGTGTGTGGGTATGTGTGTGTGTGTGTGTGGTGCCAGCAAATTGTCTCTGGTCAGGGTTTACGTATCACGAGCGAGTGTACAGTCAAGAGCACTAATAAGTATAACAGAGGTGTGTGTGTATGTGTTTCGAATACCTATAGAGACAGTAAGTAAATAAATCCACAATAATAACATCTCCATTGAAATGACTTCGTTGGTGAATCAGTAGTGGACTGTTCGAAGCTTCAACCAAACCAGTAAACATATTAGTGCTCTTGACTGTACAACACTGCCTAATAAAATAATAATATGAAATTTAATATCAGTACTTACTTTAGTCACGAGGAAATTTTAGCAGACCAACCGAAGTATAGTAAGAGGCAATTACAAGGTTTTTTTTTTTTTCACTTCTCATACAATCCCCTTTTCTTTTTTGCTTTCATTTGCTACGTTTTTTTTTTTTTTTTTTTTTTTTTTTTTTTTTTTTTTTTTTACCTCTCAAAATGTAATATATTTTTTCCTTGGGCACCATAATTATGTTCTAAGCACTGTTGTATCGTCTAATGTCAATCAATCAATCAATCAATCAATCAATCAGAAATACCGATATACACACACACACACACAGGACAAAGCGATACACACATACACACACACACACACACACACACAGGACAAAGCGATACACACACACACACCACGTCCTACCACCACACGTGTTCAGAGTGTACTAAACTAATAATATAGTCGATATATTTCTGAGCTCACTCTCTCTATTTTCTACACAACACAACACAACACAACCACCAGTAAGGATTCTAGTACTGGGAGAAGGACAGGCCACTCAATGTTATTTTACGTGTCGTGGTTGTGGTTGGGTCGGACGGTGGCGCCTCTAGTGGTCGTGGGGAATCAACACTCCAGTTCCGTCTGCTTCCTATTAACTGGGTGTGACGGTGGCGCCTCTAGTGGTCGTGGGGAATCAACACTTCACCTCTAGCCTTCTTCCCTTTTATTTATATCCTGATTGATTTTTAAGGACCCTGACAGTGTGTGTGTGTGTGTGTGTGTGTGTGTGTGTGTTTGGAGGCTTCTGATTCCTCCTGACCACGCCACGAAACAAGCTCCTTCCCTATAGGTGTGTGTGTGTGTGTGTGTGTGTGTGTGTGTATGTGTGTGTGTGTGTGTGTGTGTTAGTTAATAAAGTCGGATTTTCTTTACTAGTAAGGCACAGGATATTCTATACTAATAAATAATTGGCTATAAAAATTAATCAAAAGGGGCAAGAATAATTATCAAATAAGCAAGAATTATCAAAAGGGCAAGAATTATTATAAAAAAGGGGCAAGAATTATCAAAATCAAAAGGGCAAGAATTATCAATAAAAAAAAAAAAATATCAAAAGACACAAAAATTATTAAAAAAAAGTCTGTTCAAAATTTGTGTTCCACTATAGCCTCTATCTATCTAGCTATTTCTATCTGTCTATCTATCGCTATTTCTATCTGTCTATATATCTATCTATTTCTATCTATCTATCTAACTATCGCTCTATCTATCTATCTATCTATCTATATCTATCTATCTATCTATCTATATCTATTTATCTAACTATCTATTTAGCTATCTATCGCTATTTCTATCTATCTATCTATCTATATCTATCTAACTATCTATCTATATCTATCTATTTCTATCTATCTATCTATTTCTATCTATCTAAGCATAAGAGGCCAAAAGGAACACAAGTTTTGAACAGAGTAATAGTTTCTTTGATGATATTTTCGTGTGTGTGTGTGTGTGTGTGTGTGTGTGTGTGTGTGTCAGTCAGTCAAGTTGTTTCCAGGACTCTTTGTTTACGTGTGTTGTTGTTGTTGTTGTTGTTGTTGTTGTTGTTGTTGTTGTATTGTCTCATGTGTGTCTTGTTAGGCCCTGTTGATTTTTTTAGTTCAATTTGTTCTCTCTCTCTCTCTCTCTTTGTCTATCTCTTTTTTTATCTCTCTCTCTCTCTCTCTCTATCTATCGTTCTGTCTATCTATCTTTCTCTCTCTCTCTCTCTCTCTCTCTATCTATCTATCTATCTATCTATCTCGATCAATCTATCTGTCTATCTCTCTTCACACACACACACACATTCTCACTTTCTCTCTTCGACACACACACACATTTTCCCTCTCTCTCTCTCTCTCTCTCTCTCTCTCTCTCTCTCTCTCTCTCTCTCTCTCTCTCTCTCTCTCTCTCTCTCTCTCTCTCCTTACAAGCATCTTTGTTGTCTTTGACTTGGAGAAGAAATAGTGAAACGTCGTCAATAAAAGGCTTCAACACACACACACACACACACACACACACACACACACACACACTCACACACACACACACACACACACACACACACATACACACACACACACACACACACGTCACACACATATACATACACGTCACACTCACACACGTCACACACACACACACACACACACTCACACACATATAAACACACACACACACACACACACACACAGACACACACACACACACACACATACACGTCACACTCACACACATACACGTCACACTCACACACACACACACACACACACGTCACACACACATACATATAAACACACACACACGTATACAGACACACATACAGACACATACACATATACACACACACACACACACACACACACACACACACACACACACACACATACACACACGTTATACATGCCTATACATGCTTATAGTCCATATACAAATAGTTGTGGACATTACTAGGGTTAAAGTTCCATCAAGATTTGTCGCAATTTTCTTTTTTGGCAACTGTACATACAATCCCTTTCTAATCAGGTGTCTAATGAATAAAAATAAATTGGAAACAAAATTCAATCAACTGAGAAGGTAGAATTAAGAGGAGGAATTGAAAGAGGAAAAGAAATTGTTGTAATGCCTAATGGAAGAGTCGAAGAAATGGGTGATGACAGAATGGGATGTATTTGTATAACGTGTGTGTGTGTGTGTGTGTGTGTGGAAAGAGGGTAGAAAGAGAAAAAGAGAGAGAGGAAGAAAGAGGGGAGAAAGAGAAAAAGAGAGGGAGGAAAAAAGAGGGGAGAAAGAGAGAGAGAGAGAGAGAGGAAGGAAGGCCGGTAATTACAAAAGAAAGAGAAAAATAAGAAAAAGATAAAAGGAAAGAAATACAATGAAATGGAAAAGAAGGAAGGGAGGGAGGAAGGGAGAAAGGAAGAAAAGGAAGGAAGGGAGAAAGAGAAAGGGAGGAAGAAAGGGAGAAAGGGAGGGAGGAAGGGAGGGAGGAAGAAAGGGAGGAAGGAAGGAAGATAAGGAAAGAAGGGAGGAAGGAAGGAAGATAAGGAAGGAAGGGAGGAAGGGAGGGAGGAAGGGAGGGAGGAAGGAAGGAAGGGAAAGGAAGAAAGGAAGATAAAGAGTAAGATAAGAAAGAGAAAGGAAGGGAAAAGAAGGAAGGAAGGAAGAGAGGAATGAAAGTGGACGAAAATAATTAAGAAACGAAAGAGAGAAAATAAAGAAAGAAGTATTAAGACCGAAATGAGAAATAGAATGAGGGAATAAGGGAGAGTAATGATGGTGTAAACGAGAGAATGAAAGAAACATGGAAGGAAAACAGAAATAGAGGAAAGGTGGGATGGATGGATGGAGGGGAGGGAGGGAGAGATGGAAAGAATGGAAGGAAAGGGAGGGAAGGAAGAGAGATGGAGGGAAGGAGGCAGGGAGAGATGGAAGGGAGGAAGGTATGGAAGGAGGGAGAGAGAGAGGGAGGGAGAGATGGAGGGGAGGGAGGGAAGGAGGGATGAAAGTATACAATGGAAAGGGAGATAAAAAAAATATACATGAATAGCAGAGAAAGAATGTGGAACGAGAAGTAGACAAAGAGAATGGAAGGAAAGGATTTAGAGAGAGAGAGAGAGAGAGAGAGAGAGAGAGAGAGAGAGAGAGAGAGAGAGAGAGAGAGAGAGAGAGACAGACAGACATACAGAAAGACCGACAGAGAGACACAGACAGAGACAGATAGACAAACAGATAGACAAACAGATAGACAGAAAGACCGACAGATAGACACAGACAGACAGACACACAGACAGAAGAGGCAACAGACTAAGATCACAGGTGCAGAAAATGGGGTTCGAACGATTAAAAAAAAAAAAAAAAAAAAAAAAAAAAAAAAAAAAAAAAAAAAGAGGGCCCTATTCAAGAACATTGGTGGTGAAAAGTTAGGATGATGTTGTACAGTTAAGACATTTAGTTACACCCGTAGTTTTAAAACATTTGAGGGCCCTTACTGGAGCTCTATGTATTCTCCAAACTACTCCAGGTAACAGATTCCCTATTCGAAACATTGCTGTAGTTGTGTCATGGATAACGTTTGTGGTTGTAAAGGTGGCATGGTTGGTTTCTCTGGGGGACCAACAACCACACCTGATAATGGACTCCTCCCACCCTCCTAATAAGTTCACATCAAAATAATTAGAGGAAATGTATTGACAAAACCACATGTAGGATCTTCACCCGGAAAACGTCAGGTATCGCTGCTAGTAAAAGTATATATAAATAAAACAAACAACAGAGTCGAAAAGTCTTATAGTGGTCTGGCTAAGTGTTTGTACTTATGTGTGTGTGTGTGTGTGTGTGTGTGTGTGTGTGTGTGTGTGTGTGTGTGTGTGTGTGTGTGTGTGTGTGTGTGTGTGTGTGTGTGTGTGTGTGTGTGTGTGTGTGTGTGTGTGTGTGTGTGTGTTTATTTATTATCTTTTAAGTATAGGATGGTTGGGTATCACTGTCAGATCCTGTTTCGCTTCAGAAAGGATGGTTATAAACTCCATGACCTCATCCTCACTCACTCACCCTTACCTCACCCTCACCTCACCTCACCC
Source organism: Petrolisthes manimaculis (assembly GCA_034508575.1). Classification (NCBI taxonomy): domain Eukaryota; kingdom Metazoa; phylum Arthropoda; class Malacostraca; order Decapoda; family Porcellanidae; genus Petrolisthes; species Petrolisthes manimaculis. The sequence goes on along the minus strand of JAWZYT010004980.1, from coordinate 59,955 downwards.
TCTCCCTCACCTCACCCTCACCCTCTCCCTCTCACTCACCCTTACCTCACCTCACCTTGAAATACTCTCGGTGTGTGTATGTATATATAATTGTCCTCGTATTGGAGGTATTGCTTGCTAAGGTGTGTGTGTGTGTATTGTCTTGTATGCTTGTGTTTCATTCTGTTATGTGTGTGTGTGTGTGTCTGTATGTGTGTGTGTGTGTGTCAGTATGTGTGTGTGTGTGTGTGTGTGTGTGTAGTCATTGAATTCTCACGAGTCCAACCTACCCTTGTGTATCTAAAAAAAAAAAAAAAAAAAAAAAAAAAGTGTGGGTAATAATAATGTTTTAGAATTTGAATGCCCCTTCCAACTCACTCACTCCCTCCATTTCCTCTCCTCTCTTCATGTGTTCTTCCTTTCCTTCGTGCACGCTGACCCTACTTTCTGTTTCTGTTTATTAATTTGTCCCTTTTAGTACACGGTCTTTCTGGCCTAGATTATTTGTCACTTTCTCCCTCGTTATAGTCACATTAAATTAAAAAAGATTCATGTTTCTGCCACCAGATGTCAATTATATATACAGACAGGAGTAGAGACCCTATATTATAAAACAGGAGTTACAAGGAAAAGAAGTACCCTAGAAGACCTTACGATCCATACAAAGAGGGTACATACCTGTGGGTTTAGTTGTGCAAGTATGTGACCGTCCGAGGCAGGCAGGCAGGCAGACAAGAACATGGTAATCATTATAGTAACAGCTGGTCATTAATCTAACAGAACCGCAGTGTTGACGTAGCCTTGAGTTGGTGGTGGGGTGAGGGGGATGAGTTGGTGGTGGGGTGAGGGGGACGAGTTGGTGGTGGGGTGAGGGGGATGAGTTGGTGGTGGGGTGAGGGGGACGAGTTGGTGGTGGGGTGAGGGGGATGAGTTGTGGTAATTTTTTTTTTTTTTTTTTTTTTTTTTTTTTTACTTAAGGCGAGGGTATACTTTTGGTAAATTAGAGCATATATTTTAATCACTCCATCACATAGTCACAACAACAGCCATCCTATCAATCAATCAATTAATATCTGAATCACTCCATCACTCAATCACAACAACAGTCACTTTATCAATCAATTAATATATTAATCACCTCATCACTCCATCACATAGTCACGAAAACAGTCATTCTATCAATCAATCAATCAATCAATATTTGCATCACTCCATCACTCAATCACAACAAAAACAGTCATTCAATCAATCAATCAGCCAACATTTAAATCACTCCATCAATCAACAAAAACATTCATCCTATCAATCAATCAATTAACCAATCATTTAAATCACTCCATCACAAATTTACCCACCCACACTTACAATATTAAGGAGAGGATATAGTTTTGACATTTTTGGAGATTATGATTCCTCCAAACTATTCCAGGCAACAGGATACCATTATATTTGTCCATCTGGTCCTGTTTCCTGGCATACTTTGGAGGAATTAAGTCGCTCCAATGTACCAAAAGTATACTCTCTCCTTAATACCTCCTGTTTTTTTCTCCCTGCCCAGACCATTCCCATCACTGTGGCCTGGATATAATGGAGATGAACTTCACTGCCTACGAGTATCCAGCACGAATTGATACCTGGGTTCCTTTCACCTGGCGAGAGGCACTGAAGGTAAGCTACTGTTATCAATATTAGGGTAAGGATAGATAGTTGTTATTATACATATACTAGCCTTACATTTTCTATAATATCAAGGTAAGCTATAGTTATCAATATTTGGGTAAGGATAGATAGTTATTATTATACATATACTATATAGTCTTACATTTTCTATAAGCTACTGTTATCAATATTTGGGTAAGGATAGATAGTTATTATTATACATATACTTATAGCCTTACATTTTCTATAAGCTACTGTTATCAATATTTGGATAAGGATAGTTGTTATTATTATACATATACTAGTCTTACATTTTCTATAATATATTATGTTGTAAGGCTTTGATAACAAACAACAGCATGTGTACGAATAATGGTTCCCTGGTGGATAATTTTTAACCTGGTGGAAATGTAACTACTGTACTCTCTTCATATCTTTCTTATTGTTGAATTTAAGAGGAGGGTTATATTTTGGGGTACACTGGAGCGAGTTGATTCCTCCATACCTACTCATGGCAACAGGACCAGCAGGGTGATAAAGCTAATGTTGTCCTGTTGCTTAGAATAGTTTGGAGGAATCAGTTGCTACAAAAATACCAACATATAAATATATATAATGTGGACACAGAATATAAAACCATGCAACTCACAAATCCAAAATACACAAAGATAAAACCAAACCAACTCAAAACCACAAAAGACACAAAATACACAAATATAAAACCAACCCCCTGGAAATTCTAACTCCTGCTGTTCGAGAAAGTTGTCCCTAAGAGGAGAGAGAAGATAAGTTTAGTCAGAGTAGAGAAGGAGGAGGAGGAGGAGGAAGAGTAGAGAAGGAGGAGGAGGAGGAGGAGGAGGAGGAAGAGAAGGAGGAGGGTCGTATGTTAAGTGTATCAGGCTGAGTTAGACTAGAGTGAGTGCCTTGGAAATGTATGTATGTATGTAGTGGTGGTGGTTGTAGTAGTAGTAGATTTCTGCACGCCAACCATTACTATCATCACTATTATTATTATCACTATTATTATTATCATTATTATTATCATTATTATTATCATTATTATTATCATTATCATTATTGTACACAATAAGGCAAGTGCTGTATGCCACAATTATAAGATAATACACAGGTAAACAGACTGCCTGCCTAAGACCCTGTACACAAGATAAGCAGAGGGCAGATATTGGTAATAAACAGTGTGAGTCACAGTGGTACCCATGTGATATAGAAGCCAGTGTATAGCAAATAACTAGATAACCACCAACCTTATTAATATTGGCTAACACCTGAATACACAGGGGTTGTTCTTATCATTGTTGTTCTCTACCTACGATAGAGAGTAGGGAGAGAATAGAGAAAGAGAGTAGAAAGGAGAGTAGGGAAAGAGAGTAAGACTCCGACATAACCAAGGAATGGTCACAAGGAGATATGCCTAATCCACAGATAATATAAACTGATTAATGTAGCAGACTAGGTATGACTAAGAACACGAGGACTATACCTCATGACCACATGACAACAAGACAAGTAACTTTCCTACCACATGATCCACGTGGCATCCGGCCACGTAAGCATGACAACACACAGTAATAATTGTATCCAAAGACAACTGACAACTCAAGTGAAATTGTATATAAACAGTGACACTTACCTAATAGTTAGGATAACTTAAACTGTCTCCCAGGGCTATAGGCTTGTCTCCACAGAGAGAGACTATATACATATAAGACCAGGCACATCAGTATCATTCCCTGTGTAGATATAAGTGTATATAAATAAATGTATTAAGCCTTGAATAAGAAACTTGTGAAATCAATTACCTAAGAACACCACTCCGCCGAACTCGCTACCAACAACTAACAACCAACAACCAACAACTCACTACAACAACAATGTACTGTACCAGATTCTTTGAAGAGACTAGAATCAGGACTGGTACATTTTGGTGACAGCGGTGTTTTTGTGCAACATACAAGATTGCAAAAAGGTAGACTTCACGGGAGACAGTGAATAACATAGTTCAAGACAAGTTGAAGATTTTATTTGTAAATTCTCTCAAATAATTTCTTCAGTGGGAATAATCTTACAACCTCTAACGACAAAGATAAACCACAAATTCATCACCTACAAGACACCTACTTCAACATAACTGCAACTAGACCTACAACGGGACCTCATCTACTTCACAACAATCAATCATCACTACCCCAGGCGTCCCTGTACGTAAATTCTCTCGTAAGGACAACGCCATCCCTTCATCACTACCCATGAGCGTCCCTGGAACGTAAGGACGTCATCACTTCATCACTACCCATGAGCGTCCCTGGAACGTAAGGACGTCATCACTTCATCACTACCCATGAGCGTCCCTGGAACGTAAGGACGTCATCACTTCATCACTACCCATGAGCGTCCCTGGAACGTAAGGACGTCATCACTTCATCACTACCCATGAGCGTCCCTGGAACGTAAGGACGTCATCACTTCATCACTACCCATGAGCGTCCCTGGAACGTAAGGACGTCATCACTTCATCACTACCCATGAGCGTCCCTGGAACGTAGGACAACGTCATCACTTCATCATCTCCATTCTCCAAGCTGACACCTTGTTACGTAAATTCTCTCGTAAAAGGCAAGTCAACATTCATCATCTTCACTCCAAGAACGACTACTAGTGTGTTAGTGTGCGAGCTACTCATCACCACGACTGGCCAGACACCCCACCTAGACGTCAACTCGTCGTCATCATCATCGTTGCAACTAAAGTACTAAAAGTAGGTACACATTACATGTACATTACATTATTTTCACTTGTCTACGAACATGTTAGGATAAATTAGGTTTCCTCATTAAAGCCCAGAAAGAAAGAAAATAAGTGCCAAATTAAAACAAAGTAAAGAATTCTTCCCCATTAATCTAAAGGTATCGCAATAACTTCGAATATCCCTGATAATGATTCATTACCCTCTGAGCTAGATTCCCCTGCCTCCCTAAAAAGTCTCGTTGTGGTGCCAACACATACGAGTACATTTTCTTCTTCTCCAACCATAACCCCATTAAAAACTCAATCTGTCTATTATATCATCCTGTATTATCACTAACAATGACTGCTCCTCTACAATCTCCTATCGTCTCTGCTCATCATCTAACAAATACTGATTCCACTGTCTCTTCTAAGCTAACAATGAAACTCTTACCTACCACCATTTCTCATGTAAAGCATTTTAAGGGAGATAATCCAAGATATGGGATTCATATCTTCTTGCGTCATTTGGAGAAGATATTTTGCAAAGCGAATGTAGAGCAGGACGAACATAAAATAGCATTGGTAAGAGAGTATATTGCACAGGTTAGTCCAGCCAGTTCTAGGTTAAACACAAGTGCTTTTTCTAATCCAAAGAATTTAACGTCATATGCCACATTTAGACAGTTACTTATTGATGTTTTGGGGGATGGTAAAGTACAAAAATCGTTCTCAAGGGTTCAAAGAATGACTAAAAGAAAGGCAAACAAAATAAATACAAGGGAACTAGCAAAAGCACTTGCATCAGCAGGATCGCTAGAATTATATTCAAAGAAATCTCGCATCATACATCATGTATTACATATTACTCACTCCAGGGATAAGAAGAATCATAATTTTGATACCATAACTCAGAAGGAATCACACAGACAACGTTGCAAACATTGTAACGAAGATAAGCATAAGACCAGTGAATCTGATAGTAATAAATATACAGGAAATTATCAAGGGAAATCAAAGTATAAATACTGTCATTCACATGAGTCAAATTCGTATTCCTTAAATGAACACATGATCCTTAACAAAAGGAAACAAAGCTTGCACAATCGAAACATGATGTATGAAACGAGACCACCACGATATTAAAGTGACATCAATAATCACATAAGTAAATAAATACTGCCCTGTCGTCGTAAATACCTATAATATAATAATAATCCCTGTCTAAGTATCACATAGTAATATTTCATTAATGATAGACACAGGAACAGCAGTTTCCTTGTTATCGGATAATTCCTTTAACAAATTGTGCAACTTAGATCCCCAGCGGGTTTTATAAACTAAGATTGAACAGGTGATATAAAATTGTCACATATGACAAATAATAAATGAACAGGTATTAGGGACACTAAACCCTTCCTGTACGGTTAGACAAAAACTAACCAAATACACATAATAATATGCACTAAACATAAAATAATACATTTTAGGTATTAATGTATTTTAATACAGGATTGTCCAGGCCAAAATATAAGTCCATATATATGTATTGAAAAAACAAAACAAAAAACGGGAACTATTCCATTATCATAAAGGCCTACTGCAGATAATACTATATTACCACTAAATTTCGTCCATGAATCGAAGGTAGAGCTTCCATCTCATGTTACAACCACATATTAGTGTTCTATCCTTAGTAGAGTCTGGGAAAATAACCTGGGAATGTATCTACTTTCACTAATGTAAATGATAATAATATTGCTACTATCTATATCTTTAAGAAATCATCTACCAATAATCAGGTAAAGAAAAGGACATATTTATATGATCTGTACAAGATGGAAGTTAGACTAAATACCACAAGAAAATATTATATCAATTTTAACCGAAGAGTTAAAGGATAATCATATAAGGGAGAACCTTAGAAAATTGGTCAGGAAACGATATTTTTCTAATTTATCGTGATAATTTTATTAATATACTAGCCACATATCAAAATGCGATTGCCCTACCTGGTAAACTTTTAGGAATAACCTATTTATAAATAAGCATATAGGCGACCATACCTTATACTAGACACAAAGTTATAAGTGATAAATGAAATGTTGCATGAAAGTATTATTAAGATTTTAACTCCCCCTTTTAACAGTCAAATGTTTTTGGTTTCAAAAATGATGGTGAATTTAAGCCAGTACTTCTTTATAGAGATATAATGCTACAAGTAAATATAAATATCCCCTCCCTCCTTTAAGGATGTTTTCGCTAACATTGCTCAAACAAAACATATTAAAATTGGTCAGTGGACACAGGCAAGTAGCATTATATAATAATACATTTAATACGTCCCATGGTTATTATGAATACATTCGTAGACCATTTGGGTTACGTAATGCTCAATCAACATTTAAGCATATGCTAAATTTTCGTGTTAGTGTTATTAATAACGTAGTCATCGCTTACCCAGACAATTTGATTATTTTTCTAATAAGTGGTACAATCACAATATTTAACAATAAGGAAGGTTAAATAGACATTGCATTAGGTAGGCCTCAAACTTTAAATATATATGTTTCATTATATTACCAGGATATTATAATGATAGGTTATACATTAACCACCACTGGGCTCCATACACAAGCATAAAATACGAACAATGAAAGTAAACTAACGTAAAATCACTCTTGAGTTTATGTTCGTATATAGAGAATCATTATAAAGACATTTTTCCCATTTAACAAACGCACTAAATAATCTCCTCAGGAGAGTGACAGATGTGTATGGAAGTCAGAAAAGTTAATAAAGGTTAATTAATGTCAGCTCCAATTCATGCATTTCCATCCTATTCATTACCTTAATAATAATAATACATAATAATAATATCACGTGTACAGATGCTTCTTCAGTAGACTTAGGCACTGTACTTATGTAAGATATAGCTAAGTTCTACGTCGGGTATCTACTTATGCATAACGAATATTTAATGCACAGCAAACTCGTTACTCTGTACCGAACCAGGAACAATTAACAAATAATGTTAGGGGCAATTCGTACTTTTAGAAAATCGTATTAGGCTATCCTTTACAAATACTCGTGAATCACTAATATATTCTTGGCTTAGTATAATCTCAAACCTTAGCGTGAAAAGTAGCCAGATATTATCGAACCATTAAGGAATTTCTCCCACATATTGATATTAACTACCTTCCAGGATGATTATAGAAAAAAAAAAAAAAAAAAAAATAACAAATCCCTTAAACAATCATCTTGTCATTTACTTCAGAAGTCACTCATGGACGTGGTAAACATGCATAAACATTAGCAATTCCTATGCTAAAATATAATAAGACATTATTTAACTCTGAGGATGAAACTAATGGACGAGAATTACAGTCACTTAAATAATTTTCCCTTTATGATAAGATTTTTACAAAAAAAAAAAAAAAACTTAGTAAAAGTGACTTATAAACCAATGAAAGTGATACATTAAATAATGCTTCCCTCAGTGTTAATTACCCTTTTATCAAAATGCAACAGGACATCCTGGGAGAGAATATCAAAACAATCTCCATATAATATATTATCAACATAAACTATGGGTAGATGATAAAACATATATCGCTCAGTGCGAAACATGCAATGCTCCATGACAGGAATATAATCCTGGACGAATCAGGAGACATAATAGGAATAATTCTACTTTCCTTACCAATTACAAATCAGGGCATAAATAAACTATTACCTATGGTTAACCATTTTTCTAAATATTTAGTGGCGGCACCACTACATGATAAAAACCGCAAATAATACGTGCACATATATCTAATCCCAAATTATTTTATGCCTATATACATGTCCCAATATTATAAAGATATCTAATTTCTACTAATTTGAAGCAAACGTTTGTATAACCATATCTCCCCATATCTCCCAGCAGCTAATGGGTAACAATACGGCAAAACCGTAAAATACTACAAGTACTTGGTGGCACAGAAACAATGGAAATCCCTCCACATGGAAAGACTGCATCAAAAAAATGACAGTCTATGAATACTACAAAACATGGAAATAAAAGGAAAAACTCCTAATCAAATACTATATGGCGTACAAGAAACGTCTTTCATATAATTATATGAGATAACAATTGCCACACAGAAGCCAGGCTACAACAAGGACAACTTCGCTGAACAACAGTGAGTTGCAGTTCAACAATTTCATCATGATGTACAAGCAATTTTCGGGCTTGCAAGGAAATAATGCGTAATCGCCTACACAAGCAATTTTCGGGCTTGCAAGGAAATAATGCGTAATCGCCTACACAAGCAATTTTCGGGCTTGCAAGAAAAAAAATGCGTAATCGCCTACACAAGCAATTTACGGGCTTGCAGGAACAAAATGCGTAATCGCCTACACAAGCAATTTACTGGCTTGCAGGAATAAAATGCGTAATCGCCGGTCTAATAAAGCAAATAATTCAAATGTTCACTCCAGGTGATACATAAAATAATACGGGTACCCGATCGAAGTTTAAAAACTTCACACAGTCATATCTTTAGTAGGTAATAAACTTATAATAAAGAATATTTTTACCAGGCGGATGATATTGTATATGTAAACAGGATAAAGAGATTGGTAAAGCGCGCAAAACCATCCAAAATAAAACCAATCCATATCACTGGAACATAACAATTTCCTCTTCTTAGTAAATTTATCCCTACTATATACTATATACTATATAATGAAATAATCAATTACAAACATAAATCCGATCGGTTTACTATGAAATAAAATAATATTTCTTTTTACAGATGTGGCCCAAATCAACCAAAATGGATAATAATTTTTGTCTCTACTCTCAACAGCTCCAGGCTCAGACGAGGAACACAACGCAGGACAGATGACGTCTTCAATCCGAGAGCTCTCGTATACAATTTTATTAACAAGCAGATGAAAAGAAAAGAAAAAATAAATAAACTAATGGTGACAAATGATATAATCACTATTTCTTACTCTTTACAGATTTTATCCCAGTGAGCAGTGGCTACAGCTACAAGTATTTACTGATACACTAGTTTATTTGACAGGTATCACACAAATGGAATCCAGCGACTAAGGTAATATTGTTCGCTTATTATACAAAATATATAATGGCTTGAGCCATCACCACAGCCCAGAGCGTGGTTGGGAAAATTTTTACGTGTATTTGCGTGAACATTATTTGGTACTGCTTACATAGTGGTATACACATATATCCTATAAAATAAAGGGTTATGAGACAAACTGTTGCATATCGTGGTAAGTGTAACAGGTAAAAAAGCATTGCACAGAAATTAAAAACGAATTATAGAGCTTTACTTTACCAATAAAAGAAAATATTCACATATACTTAGTAGGCTTCTATTTATTTCTGCGAGAAGCAGGAAGCTGTATTACGAGTACAGAAACTTTGAAAGAAAGTACAACCATTTATTAGGAGAGTATTTACTGCGGGTAAGATAAGATTAACTCATACTATAATATGCAAAGGAAAAATCAGTGTGAAGTACTATCTTACCAAAATATCTTTCTTCCACCTATTTGAAATATTATTATACAATCGTGCGTAGTATTTTAATACAAGATTATATACTCATTATTATTCCCATAGAAGGTAAAGTATTATTCACAAGCTACGCACTTCAAGAATTCCCAATGAAAATAGAAATAATCTTTTAATGTTCAAATTTCCTCCAAGAAGTATTATACTTAGTGATGATGTCATCAATGACACACACTCCTCAAGTACCATGTTGCATGTCCTTATTTATATGTTGGTCCTGCATAAATATTGGCAAGTATTCCTCCAAAGGATGCGAAATCTCCACTTGCTTTAAAGCAATTCAGGCACTATATGCATGTAATTCATATCTATTACTAATCAAACCTCTCTTATATCATCAAAATTCTATTTCTACAATCTATACTTACCTACTGATAGACTATTAACAATATATTACCCTACTCACCCTACACATGGCATGGATTAAGGCTACTGTAGAGAGGCAGACTCAGATAAAATCGATTCAAGGGAATCGTTACATTGGAAAATAAAATATATAATTGCTAGACAATATATCCCACTCTCTTCCACCTTTCAATATATTTCATTTAATATCGACTTGTTTAATATCTCCCTATTATCAGTTGTTTCAGAAAAAGTGAAGCTGGGAAGTTATTCAAGGAAACTGGGAATCAAACATCCTGCTAGTATCAGTTGGTTACTCCATATATTGATGAAAATAAAACTTGGTACAAATATTTAATATCCCATGTCTTATCTTTCTGGCAGGTACTATAACATTTTTATATAGAAAAAGTCTACTGTCATATTTTGCATTGTATAAGAGAACTCTATCAATGTAGACTGAATTATCTTGTTATGGAAAATTAACATTGAGCTGTTATTGCACAGCCACAACATAGCAACAAGGCATCTTCATTAATGTGTGAATTTTTAGCATAGGTTAGCTTATACACATAACTACAAGCACCTAGCTCAACACATTAATTTTAAGATTATTTCTTTATGTATGTAACAGTGTATTTTATTCATGTATTGATGTTCATTTTAAGTATATGATGTGCCTATGTCTTTGATGTCAATTTTATATTATTATTGAGGTATTCACTGATAATATCTTAGTTATTGTGTACCCTACCTACATTGTATGTTTGTTTCCACAATCAAGGTAATCTGAGACAGATTACGGTAGCGGCCTCGAGCGATTGTACACAATAAGGCAAGTGCTGTATGCCACAATTATAAGATAATACACAGGTAAACAGACTGCCTGCCTAAGACCCTGTACACAAGATAAGCAGAGGGCAGATATTGGTAATAAACAGTGTGAGTCACAGTGGTACCCATGTGATATAGAAGCCAGTGTATAGCAAATAACTAGATAACCACCAACCTTATTAATATTGGCTAACACCTGAATACACAGGGGTTGTTCTTATCATTGTTGTTCTCTACCTACGATAGAGAGTAGGGAGAGAATAGAGAAAGAGAGTAGAAAGGAGAGTAGGGAAAGAGAGTAAGACTCCGACATAACCAAGGAATGGTCACAAGGAGATATGCCTAATCCACAGATAATATAAACTGATTAATGTAGCAGACTAGGTATGACTAAGAACACGAGGACTATACCTCATGACCACATGACAACAAGACAAGTAACTTTCCTACCACATGATCCACGTGGCATCCGGCCACGTAAGCATGACAACACACAGTAATAATTGTATCCAAAGACAACTGACAACTCAAGTGAAATTGTATATAAACAGTGACACTTACCTAATAGTTAGGATAACTTAAACTGTCTCCCAGGGCTATAGGCTTGTCTCCACAGAGAGAGACTATATACATATAAGACCAGGCACATCAGTATCATTCCCTGTGTAGATATAAGTGTATATAAATAAATGTATTAAGCCTTGAATAAGAAACTTGTGAAATCAATTACCTAAGAACACCACTCCGCCGAACTCGCTACCAACAACTAACAACCAACAACCAACAACTCACTACAACAACAATGTACTGTACCAGATTCTTTGAAGAGACTAGAATCAGGACTGGTACATTATCATCATTATTATTATCATCATTATTATCATCATTATTATCATCATTATTATCATCATTATTATCATCATTATTATCATCATTATTATCATCATTATTATTATCATTATTATTATCATTATTATTATTATCATTATCATCATCACTATCAGCCCCCCCCCACCATCACTCCCTCTCACATGAAATATTACTTTATTATCCCAGGCATTCCTCTTCCTACTTTCCAATCATATCTCACTCTCTCTCTCTCTCTCTTTCTCTCTCTCTCACTCTCTCTCTCTCTCTCTCTCTCTCTCTCTCTCTCTCTCTGTTCCTCGTACTTTTTAAATAATCAATATCTTTTCTCTCCTACTCCTATACCGGACCAAACAATATATTACTTTTTATCTATTATTATTATTATTATTATTATTTTTTTTTTTATTATTTTTTTTATTATTATTTTTTTTTTATTATTATTTTTTTTATTATTTTTTTTTTTTATTATTATTTTTTTTATTATTTTTTTTTTTTATTATTATTTTTTTTATTATTATTATTATCATTATTATTATTGATAATAATATTATTGTAATTATTATTATTATTATTATTATTATTTATTTTTTATTATTTTTTTATTATTATTAGTATTAGTAGTAGTAGTAGTAGTATTATTATGAGTAGTAGTAGTATTTATTATTATTATTATTAATGATAAGTATTATTATTATTATTATTATTATTATTATTATTATTAATGATAACTATTATTATTATTATTATTATGATAATTATTTGTTTACTTTTTTTCATCTTTTTGTCACTCGCCATGATTATTTTTGTCATATTGGTCCAGTTTCTTTACATAGAATTATACTTTGGAGGAATCAAATTACTCCACTCTAAAAATAATTCTCATGTACACACACAACCATTACAAAATTATCATCAAGTATTTTATTTTTATTTTAGTAATATCATGATACCATGTCAGAGGGAATATTATCAAAAATCCATATAAGGGAATCTATAATTATAATATAAAAAGATTATATTTTGTTAGTGTGAGGAAATTATTATTATTATTATTATTATTGATGCATGTCCTTGTGAGGTTTCCTATAGTTTGTACCTGTATTCTATTCAAGGCTAAACGGTATATGTATATTATTATGCAGGTTATAGAATATTATTTAGACGTGTAGAACAATGTTATTCATCTCATCAAAATTATTCATTCACTCCAACATATATTCTTCATTATTTATTCATATCATCAAAATTATTCATTCACCCCAACCTATGTTCTTCAATAATATTCATATCATCAAAATTATTCATTTAATCCAAAGCTATACTCTTCAATAATATTCATCTTTGTAAAATTATTCATTCACCCCAACCTATTCTTCATTATTTATTCATCTCATCAAAATTATTCACTCACTCCAACCTACATACTCTTCTATCTTTCTATTATTTCATTTTCTCTTTTTTCATTTTTCGTTTATTTATCTTCTCTTCTTTTCAACCTTCTATCCTTCTATTATCTCATTCTCTCTCTCTCTCTCTCTCTCTCATTTTTAGTTTGTATGTTGTTTGTTTTCTCTTCTTATTTTCCATTCTTTCTCCTTCATCATCATCATCATCATCGATTTTCAGTAACTTTTTTTTTCATCTGTTCTCTTCCTTTTCATCTCGGCAGCAAAAAGTTTTCACGGCATGATTCGAGCAGTCCTTCGATTTTTTTTTTTTTTTTTTTTTTTTTTTTTTTTTGTAAATTTCAGTAAGCCCTACAAAGTGTCATTCCATATAAACATTTTAACATTAAGGGGGAAGTATGTACAGTTGGCCACACATGAAGTTGGTATGACTCGTTACTTGCATGCGAGGTGCGTGGCTACAAAATAAAGGAAAGTGAAAAAAAATATACAGGATATATTTTTTATTTTTTTATAATTAATGTTAAGTACTACTCCTCAAATTAGTTTCCTTCGCCACTTTTCTTTCTTGCATGTCTGTCTGTCGTGAATGTTATTGGGTGTTTCCTTTTCTTGTTCCTCTTTTAATCCCTCCTAGAGTTTTATCGCTTCCCATTCAAGTGCCTCTCTCACTCTCTCTCTCTCTCTCTCTCTCTCTCTCTCTCTCTCTCTCTCACGACAATCTTTAACTCTTTTCCTTCCCAGATACCGACCTGCTCCTCCTGCCTACCTTTTACTAACTATTTCAATACATAATTCCAAAGCGTCTCCTTAACTTTCTCTCTCTTTCTCCCTACCCTTCCCTTAACTTTCTCTCTCTTTCTCCCTACCCTTCCCTTCCCTTCTCTCTCTTTCTCCCTTCCCTTCCCTTCCCTTCTCTCTCACCCTTCCCTTCCCTTCCCTTCTCTCTCCTCCCTTCCTTACACTTCACTTCTCTTTCTCCCTTCCCTTCATTTCCTCCCTTCCTTTCCCTTCCCTTCATTTCTCTCTCTTTCTCCCTTCCCTTAACCTTCTCTTTCTCCCTTCCCTTCCCTTCTCTTCTCTTTCTCCCTTCCCTTTACTTCTCTCCCCTCCCCTCCCTTCCCTTAACTTTCTCTCTCTTTCTCCCATTCCTTCCCTTCCCTTCTCTCTTCCTTCTTTCCCTTCTCACAATGACTGATGCTGCATGTGTGAGGTTTATATTTTTCGTCCTGTATATATATGGGAGTTGAGACTGACACACACACGGCTCCTATTTTCCATTTATGATACACTATACAAACACGGCAGGTTTCGAAATGGTCCCAGCACATTTTTGAAGCTCAGTTGTATTCGGGAAACCAAACCAATTTTATTCAATTCAATGTTTTCTAGATATTTTGAAGTTAAGTTGTATTCGGGAAACCAAACCAATTTTTTATTATTTTTTTATTCAATTCAATGTTTTCTAGATATTATGTGTTATTTAGGAAATAGACCATAATTTCCAAGTATATGCGTACA
>JAWZYT010004980.1:0-37500 GCA_034508575.1 Petrolisthes manimaculis | reverse complement strand
GAGAGCATGTGACGCATCCAAAGTGTCTGCAAAATCTAGTGGTTCAGTAGGTGTCGACAAAACACATCAACAAGTGGCAGCAGGTCCCCGGGGGCATTATTCCGAAACTGTTGTTCATTTCGGCACCATCTAAAATATCAGCCAATCAGGCGTCTCTCTCTCGCCATGACGTCACCTCCTATTAACCAATCACACTCCGAAAGGTATTGACGTCATCTATAGCTTGCGTTGCTTTTATTGTTCTAAGACATTGCACTTATTCACGGTAGAAGTGGTCATTCATTTATTTCTTCATACCTCATTCATTTCATTAAATATTTACTTGGTTCTTTGGTTACAAACGGAATAATGGTAGAGGATTAACATTATATATCTATTCCTATTTCCTGGCACACGTTGGAGGAATCAAGGCACTCCAATGTGATCGTGTATGAAAATTAATTGGAGGCTTCTGATTCCTCCTGACCATGCCACGAAACAAGCTCCTTCCATATAGGTGTGTGTGTTTCGTGGCAATATTTGAAGGACTCATTTACCTCCGATTTATTTTCTGACTACATCACAAGGGTCCCTTAATTAATGCAGAGATCTTGATAGACGACTATAGTTTGATTAATTCATCTTGTTTTTGTTTGTGAATTGGAAGGTCTCTGATTCCTCCAAACAATACCAGAAAACAGAACCCCAATTACTAGGCTACACTGGTATAATTTAGTTAGGAGAAAATTTTAATCAGACACCTTCCTATTCACCAACGAGAGAATTTCACCTTAATCACTTTAGGCAATGCTTCTTAAGTGGAGAGTATACTTTTGATAGATTGGAGTGCTTTGATTCCTCCAAAGTATGCCAGGAAACAGACCCAGATGAAGAAAAATAATGATATCCTGTTGCCTGGAATAGTTTGGAGGAATCATAATCTCCTAAAATGTCAAAACTATACCCTCCCCTTAATTAATCTGTGGTGCTGAGATGGAGGCTGGAAAGGCTGGTAAAAAAAAATACGAAGAAAAATTGCAAATAATATAATAATCATATATTGTTTATAGTACTAAGAATATAGACAAATAATATAAGATTAAGATATATACAACTGTACATGTTCGTCAAATTATTACCCTGTGTTAGCCTAGATATTATTATATTATGTAACTTGCATTGTTTACTTCCGTGGGAACTTATAATATATTATAGAGGCAGATTAAAATAAATACCGACATGGCAACTAGACAGGGGATATCCGAGAGGACAATTTTGCTAAATATGGAGAATTTTCTCTAGACATGGGGAATTTGAGGTACCAATGGGGATATTATACCTAGATTGTTTATGAGTAAATGGGGATATTTCTACCAGACGAAATATATAGAAAATGGTAAATGTGCGACTATCTTCAAGAGTAAAGAGGGAATTTCTCAGGTAAAAAAGGGAAATTCTGATATTGAAGTTGGGGAAAATTTCGTCATCAGCCCTGGCAACACTGCTTAAAAATTAGTACATTTTCTTAGGCAGAGAAGGTGGACGTATTTTATCCCCTCTCTCATCATATTGACAGGGATCTTTTTCTAAGTGATCAGTAATTTACTTTTTGATGGCACCTAAGCGAATATTGTCCCAGGCTATTATTAACCCTATTTGCAGCCTATATAGGGCAGTGGAGAAGACAGGAAAGCCTAAAAGGATAGTGGAAAGGTGTGTGTGTTGATATCGTAAATGGAGGAGGAACGAGAGTGGACAGCCAGGGAACTGCATTTAAGAGACTTTGTATGTTATAAAGAGGCAATTGAATATCAAACCAACTAGTACAACACGGGAGAAAGTAATCCTAATTTACTAAAGAATGTGTCTGTGATGTATTCAACGCTTCCGGTATGTATTATCTAATCTCGATTGAAAGCCTCTTCACTTCCCTTCATAAGGTAAAGAGACTAAATTTTGCTAAGGAATACAAAGACTGACCCATAGAGAAAGTTCGAAATATTTTATGTTTTTATGGTCGGATGAAAGTATTTTTGGTTTTCCGTGAGTGGAACGAGGTGTGCAAAAGTGAGGCAGCCTAATTAAGGAATGGCTATTATAGTTACACAGTACAGAGAGTAAAACACCCCTTGATTCACTCATAGTATGGCCATGGTTTTATTATTATGGGGTGGGTAAGTAAGTATTTGTTGAAAAGGGTGTTATCAGTGAACGGTATATAGACAATCTTACACGACAATTTTGCGACTTGCTGTGACAAATGTAAGGGAGAAACATTTATGCCAGAGTAAGAGAGGTTTCCGAATGGTTTGATGTGTGTGTTATTAATTACTTTGACTGGCCTCCCAATATTCCTGGTTTGAATCCAATACAAAATCTTTGGTCCATAATGAAAAGGAAGCTGCAAAAAGACGGTGGATATCAACAGTACGATAGAAAAGTTATATAAAAACTGTGGAAGGAGCAGCTGCCTCAGATCCTTCTTCAAAATGTTGCTGATATCTTACCTAAAAGACTCCAGGAGGTTATACAGAAGAAAGGGAATGCAATCAAATATTAGATTACCGGTAAGCTATACACTTAATTGTTTTTAAATATTTTACGATTATTTGGGTGATATTTAAGGGTATGTGTCATTGACGCCATGAATGACAGCGACCGCCACAACATTTGGCGGCCACTGTATCATACAGTACTGTATATATTTTACATTAGAAATAATGTGTGCGTGTGTGTGTTGTAAAAGAATACGTCATTTATGTTTACTTTTATCCATATATTATATAATACTGTACTGTATCAAATGTGATTCAGTAACCATATGTAAAAGTGTAATTATTAGACTGAGATTATACTGCAGGTAAAGATGATAGCCTAGGCCCTAAGGGGATAGTACATTTTTGGTATGTATAATACAATACATTAGAGCGTCTTGATTCCTCCATTGTATGGCAGGAAATGGGACCAGCAGATGTACAATAATAATGGTGGGTACTCCTACCATATATAGGTGATGTTTCGTAGCAATATGTGAAGGACTCATTTATCTCCAATTTTCTGACTACATCACAGGGTTCCTTAAGGGTAACATCTTCCAAGACATTTTCTCGATATGGATCATGAACCCTATTCAGGTAGGCTACTCTCTCTCTCTCTCTCTCTCTCTCTCTCTCTCTCTCTCTCTCTCTCTCTCTCTCTCAAAATCATGAGTACACTACCAACAACTTAGTACTGCGACTATGGTAATACCCATTATATATGTCTTAACTCTCCACGTCAAGATGACAGAACACATCAGATAGCGAATTTGAGAATGAGAGAGTGAGTGGGTCTAAGATATTCCAATGGGATAAAATAAACCAATTGTGGGGAGCCAGTCTGAAGTGGGAAGAGCGATTACTGTCACTTTGGCGGCGTAGTATAAATTGACGGCAAACCCTCACTGTCTAGTCCAGCAGTCTCTTTCTATCACATTTCATATTATAGTATTTTCTTTTATGGAAACATTTCACATTTTGTGAGTTTTTATAAGGTTGTTGTTATTGAAGTTCCTCAAGTTTCTGACCGAGCAGCACCGAGGTTTTTATAGGTTTATGCATATACTTTCATTAGGCTATATATAAAACACAAAAGTAAATATATCTATATACATAAAGCCGAAATTCTGTGTGTGTGTGTGTGTGTGTGTCCTCTATGCACGCAAAGATCCTTCGTCCTAGAGTGAAAATTTTTACATGGGTGTGATCGCTAATACTTGGGGAGTGTTTTGGACCTATAATAAAAATGTTTTTCATGTTTTTTCAAAAAATGTTAATGTTTTGAGGGGGATTCGAACCCCTGGATTAGTGACACGCACAAGCTTTCTCTCTCTCTCTCTCTCTCTCTCTCTCTCTCTCTCTCTCACACACATGCTCTCTCTCACATGCTCTCTCTCTCTCTCCCTCACAGGCTCTCTCTCCCTCTATCTCTATTTTTAATTTCAGAGAGAGAGAGAGAGGGTGTGTGTGTGTGAGAGCGAGAGAGGTAATACTGGGTTTGGTTATATTTGTGTGCGAGGGAGAGATAGTGTGTGTGTGGGGGGGGGGGGGGGGGAGAAAGAGTGAAAAATAGATATAGTGTGTGTGAGAGGTAGAGATAGATAGCTAGCTAGACTGTGAGAGAGAGAGAGAGAGAGAGAGAGAGAGAGAGAGAGAGAGAGAGAGAGAGAGAGAGAGAGAGAGAGAGAGACTGTATGTGAGAGAGATAGACTATATATGCGGGAATAAGGGACAGGCTGGGGTGGGGGGGTTTGCGGGGTGCTGGAATAGGGGACAGGCTGGGGGGAGGGGGTAAAAAGCCTGTCCCCTACCGTCACACACCCTAAGCATGCCCCATACACACACATACACATAAATACAAACACACACATCCCTACCGTACACACACACACACACACAAACACACACATACACTAGGTAAGGCAAGGCTTGGGGTGGGGGGGTTGGGGGTGCGGGAATAGGTGATGGTGGTAATAGTGGAGGTGGTAGTGGTTGATGTAGTGGTGGTGGTGGTGGTGGTAATAGTGGTGGTGATTGTAGTAGTGGTTGATGTAGTAGTAGTGGTGGTTGATGTAGTAGTAGTGGTGGTTGATGTAGTAGTGGAGGTGGTAGTGGTTGATGTAGTAGTGGTGGTAGTGCAGTTTGCATTTGCTACATATCAGTGTTGTATTATTATATCCTTTGTTTATTTAGAACTCTTTGATCGTGTATGAACATTGGAGGCTTCTGCCTGATTACTCCTGTCTATGCCAAGAAACAAATAAGCTCCTTCCATATAGCATTCACCGCCCGAAGGGCGGCCGTAGGCCGCCAGCCCTCCGCAGGAGCTAGCGGCTCCTAGCCGCCCAAAGGGCGGCGGAGCAGCTAGTATATATATATACTGTCTATATATGATTTTCGTGTCAACTTATGTACTTCCGGGTAGGTTGTGTGTGTGTGTGTGTGTGTGTGTGTGTGTTCTATAGCTGTATTGTTTGTGAACAAAACATGTCAAAAATAATGAACGTCTTTTCTTGACGTTTTGTAAACAGACTGTCAATGCCCCGAGGAAGAAATATATGGTTGTGGAGATTTGAATGTGGTCCAGGATCTTTTTTATTTAGTTATTGTTTGTTTACTTATTTTATTCATTTATTTATTTACCGGTACATTACTTTGATTTTCACTACAAGAAATTTATTGGTTTTAATACTTTAGCCAGTATTTCAAAACGGAGATTCCAAGTTAAGTTTCCAGATTTGCTGAATATTTGAGTGAATAGGCTACATGAGTTTTCCTTCCCTAACTGAGACGCAGTTATGTATAAATTATAATGTCCGATCAGTGTAACTACAGGATAATCATTACTGTGTGTGTGTGTGTTTACCCCCAAATCTGACCAGTTAAGCTCATTTCACGTCTCTGATTCTATTAAATGTGGTACCATAATTCCTTTTTTGGTACATTGGAGTGCCTTGATTCCTCCAAAGTATGCTGGGAAATAGAACCAGAAGAGCAAAAATAATGGTCTTCTGTTGCTTGGAATAGTTTTGAGGATTCGGTTGCTCCAGATTTACCAACACTGTACTAGCTATATCCCATTTAATTAAGAACCCTGTGATTGTGTATGGAAATTGAAGGCTACTGATTTCTCCTGACTATGCCACGAAACACACTCCTTCCATATAGGTGGTGTTTCGTGGCAATATTTGAAGGACTCCTTTATTACCCCCAATTATCTGACGACATCACAGGGTCCCTTAAACTGTGGTTAGGGTTGATTCCACAGTGGTATTGGTTTGTTAGCTCCCCAACCAACCCCAATTTTAAGGCGTCATTATTTTCCAAAAGGTGAGTATCCACATTCACAATATCTATCCAACAGTTAGATAATAATGATCACTGTATAGATTACTCACCAAATTCATTAAATAATTCACCCATAAGGCATTTACACGACAAACATTCTTTCGTTTGCGAGCTTACCAACCAAAACAAACCACTGTGGAATCGACCCATTGTCTGGTATACGAACCGAAACACAATAGGTGGCAGTGAATTACAGGTATAATTATTGGACACACGACAAGATAAAGTGATCTAATTCATGTTGTGATTATCCTATAGTATCGAAAGAGGAGTATACCAATCACAGTGTGGGTACGGAAAATAAAATCCACGTAGCCTAGGCTAACCCGGAAGAAATCTGGGACTGTAGAGAAGGAAATATTTGTTTACCTTTAACTTTCTTGGAGAAAACACCTAGGAATTCTGTATCAAGGAACTTATAATTAGGTACCTATTCAATTAAGTACCTATGTTAGTATCCAATTAAGTACCTATGCTATTAAATTCACTTGTGGCCAAAGGAGTAGGCTACCGGTAGGCTATACTGAATTGTACACAGCTAGGACTATTCTTCAGTTCATTTAGTTAACACTGTTCCTCGGTGAACTATTTTCTTCACACTGTTTTGACAATATAATAGGTCAGATGTTTCGTGCAAATTTGTTTTGTTTTTTTTGTCTTCAATAACACCTTGCTTGATCAGCACTACACCAAAAAGAGTGTTTTACAAAGATGTGAAGAATGAATAGAAAAGAGGAAGAAAGGGAACGAATAAAAGAGAGGAGGAGGAAAAAGAATGAAAAATACTGAGCCGAGAGGGTGAGTGGGTGGCCATGTGAGGCAATAAATGAATGAGATAAAAGCAGACAAAGAGAAAGAGTGTAAGGGAAGAAAAAAATGTGAGAGAAAGACCAGAGAGGTGGGAGAGAATTGGAACACGAGAGAGAGAGAGAGAGAGAGAGAGAGAGAGAGTAAGAAAGTGGGACTGAGGGAGTAAAAGGAGAGTAAGAGAAGAAGTTAAAGTGAGTATGACAAGGAGTTATTGTAGTGAGGAAGGACTGGATGTAGTGTATGGGAGAAGAAGGAAAGGATTGATTGATTGATAATAGACGCCACAACAGCGAGGTCATATGGCGCCTGAGAAAAAAAGGTGACTGAGAGAGTAGGCTAACAGATGAAAAAGAGACAATTGGAGAAGTGAAAGCCCCTTTTAGACACCCTTTTTTACGACTAGAAGAGAAATATTAGGCTACATGACATAGCCTAACACACAGAATTATAATGACAAGGAAAACGTGCACTAGCTGCATTTCATCATTTTAGTCTCTTTTATAAAACAGCTGAATTATTATTGTTGCTCATCGTGGATTAGCCTATTTCTCACTAGGCTAATCCTAACACTTGCGGTATCGAAAACACGAATGCAACAGCTGCAAGGGAGAGCAAAACAAAGCCCTAAAATGTATCAGAGGCCAGACATACAGTACATTGCATGGGGAACAGAGGCGCAACACAATGCAACGCAACCCACCATAACATAATGGAACGCAACGCACCATAACACAACACAACACAACACAACGCAGGACAATACAACACAACACAACATAACGAAGGACAACACAATACAACTCAACACAACATAACATAACATAACACAACACAACGCAACACACAACTACATAAAAACAACAACACAAAACAACACAACACAATATAACACAACACAACAATACGCCTCTATTGTGAATTTGTGAAGTACATACCCATATCCTACCTTCTTACATCCAAGAAAGTACTAGCCTACCTCAGATGATAATTGGGAAAAGCTCGTATTCTGGGAACGTACAACAATTTTCTCTCCTCGTTACAGACCTCATAATTGGGTCTTAACCTTCAGAAGATGTAGGGTACAGTAAAGTTAGCCTCGCATGAAGCTGGTGGGACTCGGTACTTGTGAGGTACGGTAGCTACATAGGGAAGGAAAGTGAACAAAATACTGTACGGTACCGTATGTAATTTGTGGACTGTAAAATATAATTACTGTCTGCTTGTCAACAAATTATAACTTGTTACATTGGAGTGCCTTGATTCATTCCTTTAAAGTATGCTAGGAAACAAGACCAGAAGAACAAAAATAGTGGTGTTCTGTTGCTTGGAATAGTTTAGAGGATTCAGTTGCTCCTAATTTACAAACACCGAATTTCTTCCTTTAACCGTTAGGGGGTCGAGATGTGCTGTATAGCCTAGTCAGAAAATTTGGATGCAACTGTATGGGTCCTACAAACACTGCCATGAAACATCACCTACACTAATGGAGCTTGTTTTGTTGTATAGTTAGGAGGAATCAGATGCCTTCAATTATTATTCGTATACGATCAATGGGTTCTTAAGGAAGGAGTTCATTGTTGGTAAATCTGGAGAAACTGATTCCACCAAACTATTCCAAGCAACAACAGAACACCATTATTTTTGCTCTTTTGGTTCTGTTTCCTGGCATACTTTGGGGGAGTCAAGGCACTCCAATGTTAACAAAAGCGAATTACCACCTTAAGGGTTTGCGAGCCTCTGATAACGTGAGCCAATCAAGCAGTTTCCTCTCGTCTATTGTGTAGCTGTTTTCAATGTCCTCCTCCTTCTTATTCCTACTTTGCAGACTCGTTAAGGGAGTGTGGGAGTAGGGGGACAGGCTTGGGGGGGGGGTGTTTGGGGGGTGCAGGAGTAGGGGACAGGCTTGGGGGTACGGGAGTAGGAGGACAGGCTTGAGGGAGGGGGGTGCAGGGATAAGGGATAGGCTTTCTACCCACCCCATGCCTGTCCCCTTATTCCCACACACCCCAAGCCTGTCCCCTACTCCCGCACCCCCTTAAGAAGAACCTCTAAACAGAAAATCATAGAGGAAAATGGAATAATAATAATAATGATAAAGAGTATAATTTTCGTTCTCTCGTAACTTGGACACAAACACACAATACAATACAATACAGTAGCCTACTTTTGAGTTTTGTTATGATGACTGTGTGTAGCTATAAATGTCAAGTGTGATCTCTGAAAGTTTCTTGAGGGTATAATTCTTTAGGAGTTTTCCATGCTTAATATTTCCTTGTGTGTGTGTGTGTGTGTACTGTAGCTAAATTAAATTAAAGGGGGATAGTACCGTACAGTGTTGGTAATTCTTGAGATAATGATTCCTCCAACCAGTTTCAAGCAACAGGACATCATTATTGTTGTCATTTTGGTGCTGTTTCTTGGCATACTTTGGAAGAATCAAGGCTCTCCAATGTATGTATGTATATTATAATTATAGTCCCTGTGATCGTGTATGACACCTGGTGGCTTCTGATTCCTTCTGACTATGCCATGAAACAAGCTCTTTCTATATAGATGGTGTTTCGGGGCAATGTTTAAAGAACCAATTTATCTCCAATAATCTGACTACCGGTACATCACTTTGTACGAATTTCTGAGGTCGACTGTACATTGTAACCTTTGGCATGCCTCCACCGATATTAGGATAGGATATTGGTGAACGTTGTGTTGTGTGTTGTTGTTGTTGTTGTTGTTGTCTGGTCTGCATCACTGGGCTGGTAGTCACAAAGCATATCAGAGTTTGTACTTGTTTGGTCTGTATGTTTGCATCACTGACTTCCTCACCTTAGTATTTCATGCAGTCTAATATCGAGGCAGTGATTTTTTTTATTTGATTTCGAAGCAGTATTTTTTTTTTTCTATTTGTATAAGCTTATATTATGATTTCAAAACATTGAATGTTTTTATTATTATTTTTACTATTAGTAGTTGTAGTACGATAGTAGCATTAGTAGGCCTATGAGCTTATATTTTTATTTCGAAGCAGGGCCTAGTAATATAGGTTCTTGCCATGAATGAACGCTTACCAAGAAGAATATTTCAGCTTAAAGGGGAAGTACAGTACAGTGTTGGTATGTCTGGAGCTCCTTGAGTCCACCAAAGTAGGTCAGGAAACAGACGGCACCAGATGAACAAAAATAATGGGAGTTCTGTTGCCTGGAATAGTTTGAAGGAATCATCAGTTGCTCCAGATTTATCAACAAGAGAGTATACTTTTGGTACATTGGAGTGCCTTGATTCCTCCAAAGTATACCAGATGAACAAAAATAATGGTACCCTGTTGCTGGGAAAAGTTTGAAGGAATCATTATCTCCAAAATTGTCCAAACTATACCGGTACCCTCCCCTTAAGAGTGAATATTTTGCCTTTGTGAATACTGGCCCACCTCCATACCTGTACCAGTATATTAGTAGGGTTCGCTCTCATGAAATTTTCCAGCCGATATTTTTCTGACTTCGGAAATTGATCTCAAAATTTAGGGAATGAAAGCTCCCAAAAACTTTTCAGGACTAGGCTACATGAATATTTTAGTAATTCATAAGTCCTATAGATAATGTGAATATGTATATGTTGTCCCGAATACTTATATAAATCACATATATAGTATAGTTATTCATATATATATACCCTATAGATAATGTGTGTGTGTGTGTGTGTGTGTGTGTGTGTATGTTGTCAGGAAAACTTACAAAAATTAGCCTACATAAATATTCTTTACATGAATATTCTAGTTACTCTTGATGCCTTATAGATAATGTGTATGTATGTATGTATGTAGCCTATGTAGTACAGTATGTTCCAAGAATGACCTTCCATAAACAAAGACAAACCAGGTTACAACCACGTACAGTACCGGTACAAGAATAAAAATGGTACCTTAGTGCATCATTCTTCTTCTTCTTCTTCTTCTTATTATTATTATTATTATTATTATTATTATGCAGTAAATCTTCCCCACTAGCCAGCCTTCTGCTTCTCTCACCCCCAATAATAATAATAATAATAATAATAAAAGAGGCTGGAGTTTATTGTTTATAGGTGGAGAGGAGGTGTATGATAAAGAAAGGGATATTGTGAGAGTAAAGATGATTGGGGAATGAAAGAGTAAGGATATGATGGAAAGAACTGGAGTGACTTGAGTTAGGGATAATAAGGAATGGACTGAGAGAGAGAGTGGGAGGGAGTATGAAAGGGAATAAGAGAGAGAGGAAAGGAGAGAATGAATGGAAGAGCAGGTGTGAGAGAGGGTGAGTAGAGTAGATAAATAGACAGATACATAGAGAGAGAGTAGATAGATAGATAAATACAGAGAGAGAGAGAGTAGATAGATACATACATACATACATACATACAGAGAGAGAGTAGATAGATACATACATACATACAGAGTAGATATATAAATAGATACAGAGAGAGTATGGAGTACGAGAGAGAGAGAAAGAGAGAGTATGGAGTACGAGATCGAGAGAGAGAGAGAGAGAGAGAGAGAGAGAGTAGGCTAGGGTGAGACAGGGGACATATGGGAAGGTATAACCTAATCAGACCAGCACTCTGGTGTATGACAAGCTATACCCCCTACGACGTGAATGCTCTCCCTCCCTCCCTACCCCCTCCTTCCTCCTCCCTCCTTCCTACCCCCTCCTTCCTCCTTCCTCCTCCCTACCCCCTCCTTCCTTCCTTCCTCCTTCTTCCCCTTTCATAAACCTAGCCTTCTCCTTCCTCTATATCACCATCATCATACCCTACTCTCTACTCTACTCTATAAGTTTACCCCTTCAAACCTTTATCAGATGTTGACCTATATTGTTTTGGGCTGGCTATGTTCACTCGCAATTCAATTTTTGTAACCAGTTGGTCTTGTTGAAGTTTCGAATCATTTGACATACTAGTGAACCAATTAGGCTACAACGTTTTATCCTGTTTCATATTTGCTTGAGGTCGCTTTTAATACTCGATCAGGGTAGGCTATTCGAAGCAAACCTAGATACATATTTTGGTAGTGTAAACATTACCACCTTCTAGGCTCATAATTAGGCTAAACGGAAGATGGAAAGGAGACAAACTCATGCTGCCGACTTGTACTGTACTGTTGGTCACACATGAAGCTGGTTTGCTTCGTTACTTGTGAGGTGCTTGGCTACAACGAAAGGAAAGTGAAAAATGATGTAGTTTTTTTTTTTTTTTTTTTTTTTTTTTTTTAATTGCGCCGTAGAGTCAATCAAGAGGCATGCAGCTATACCAACAAGTAGACAGAATCAGTGAGAATCAAATTACTACACACACACACACACACACTGGATGTAGTTTGTTAACAGGCAGACAGTAAAATATTATTACTATATGCTTGTCAACAAACTATAACTTTTGCTCACTTTCCCTCCTGTTGTAGGTATCTCACAAGTAACCTAGCGAGGCGTACCAGATTCATGTGTGGGCAACTGTACCTACTATTGGCCACAAGAATTCGTACACACACACTTTTGGTTTCTGGGGTTTACAGCATAAGCTACAGAAAATGTAAGGCTACGTGAGTGTAATACAATGTTATTATTATTATTATTATTAGGTTTGTTGTTTTGCAGGCACCGAGTCCCTTTTACCCTCCTCCTCTCTCTCTCTCTCTCTCTCTCTCTCTCTCTCTCTCTCTCTCTCTCTCTTTTGTATTCTTCCTCATTCTCTATTTCTCGTCCTCTCTCTCATCCATTTTGTATTCCTCATTATATTTCATTCTCTCTTTTCATAATATTCTTAATTATTCTCTTTCTTCATCTCCAGTTCTCTCTCGCTTTATTTATTCCACCTATTTATTCCCCTCCATTTCATATTCATCCTCATTCTCTTTCTTCATCTCAGTTTTTCTCCACCTCTACCCTTCCTTTTTCACAATCCTAATCCTCATCCTCTATTCTACCTTCACACAATTTTGCTCTTCCATTCACTCTCTCTTTCTCACACACTTTTCCTCTTTCTCACACATTTGCTCTCCCATTCACTCCCTCCTGTCTCTCTCACACACTTTTCCTCTCTTAGTTCTTACACACTTGCTCTTCCATTCACTCTCTCTCCCTCCTCTCTCTCTCTCTCTCTCTCTCTCTCTCTCTCTCTCTCTCTCTCTCTCTCTCTCTCTCTCTCCCATTTCCCTTCTTCCGCTACTTCCAATTCCCAGCCTCTCGAAACCTCTTCCATCACATTAGTTTCTTATTACAGAATACTGGAGTCAGCTGTAGGGATAATCACGGCCTTCCCTCTACGTCGCCTACCCTATAATAGCCTATACCCTAGAGACTTTCTACTCAGTTAACTATAGCCTCGTTACGTCACTAGGCTATCTATATACGTTCTGTGGTTCCTATACAGTTGACTATATCCTATTTACATCACTATCTATTTTATATACTTTCTATACGGTACTTCCTATATAGATAGAAATAGATAGATAGATAGAAATAGAGATAGATAGATAGAAATAGAGATAGATAGATAGAAATAGAGATAGATAGAAATAGATAGATAGATAGAAATAAATAGAGATAGATTGATAGAGATATATAGATAGATAGATAGAGCTAGATAGATAGAAATAGAGATAGATAGATAGATAGAAATAGACAGAGGCCAGTGGAACCAATTTTGAACAGAGTAGGCCTATAGTCACTTCTGGAAACCCTCTGCCTCACCATTATATTAGGCTATAGCTTAGGCCTATATGATTTGATATTTACATACTCTATTATTTGGTTATTATTCAGAGGACTGATTGATTGATTGATTGACATTAGGAAATTAGGATATTGATTGTTATTGATGGAGAAAAATCGTGTCCATAACAACTGTAAGAAATAACTGTAGTTTAGAAATATTGAAAACAACAACAACAACAACATTAAGAGAGAGAGAGAGAGAGAGAGAGAGAGAGAGAGAGAGAGAGAGAGAGAGAGACAATTATGTGGTTTGTTTCCTAGGATAGTCTGGAGGAATCAGTAGCCCTCCAATTAAACACACACACACGCACATACACACACATTTTCTCCCCTTCCTTAGCTCGCATTGTATTCATTAATTAATCCTTAATCAATAGTTAATCCCTTTTCAATAGTTAATCCCTTTTCATTAGTTAATCCCTTTTCATTAGTTAATCCCTTTTCAATAGTTAATCCCTTTTCAATAGTTAATCCCTTTATAATAGTTAATCCCTTTTCAATAGTTAATCCCTTTTCAATAGTTAATCCCTTTTCAATAGTTAATCCCTTTTCAATAGTTAATCCCTTTTCAATAGTTAATCCCTTTTCAATAGTTAATCCCTTTTTAATAGTTAATCCCTTTTCAATAGTTAATCCCTTTTCAATAGTTAATCCCTTTTCAATAGTTAATCATTAGATACCATAATCCCTTTTCAATAGTTAATTATTAGTTACCATAATCCCTTTTCATTAGTTAATCCCATTACCAGTAATAATTGTACCCCAGCGTTGTAAGACATTGAATGAGTGAGCGAGTAAGTGAGTTAAAGTGAGTGAGTGATGTGTTGGAGAGTGAGTTGAGTGATGTGTTGGAGAGTGAGTGATGTGTTGGGGAGCGAGTGAGTGAGTAAGCAAGTAAGTGAGTTGAGTGATGTGTTGGAGAGCGATTGAGTGAGTGAGTGAGTAAGCAAGCGAGTAAGCAAGCGAGTGAACGAGCGAGTAAGTGAGTTGAGTGATATGTTAGGGAGTAAGTGAGTGATGTGTTGGAGAGCGATTGAGTGAGTGAGTTGAGTGATGTGTTGGAGAGCGAGTTGAGTGAGTGAGTGATGTGTTGGAGAGTGAGTGAGTTGAGTGAGTGATGTATTGGAGAGTGAGTGAGTGATGTGTTGGAGAGCGATTGAGTAAGCGAGTGAGTGAGTAAGCAAGCGAGTAAGTGAGTTGAGTGATGTGTTAGGGAGTCATGACAACGTTGCGTCTCCTTCCCACTCATAGCTTGTCGCCTTTCATTTCCTGGGTGATGGGGACCCTCTCTTGTTTACCCACGGATGCCTATACTTAAGAGGGGGGTGGGGGGTGGGGGAGGGTTTAGGGGGGTGCGGGGGGAGTGGGGGAGGGTGCTGGAGTAGGGGGAGGGTTTAGGAGGGTGGTGGAAGTAGGGGGAGGGTTTAGGAGAGTGGTGGGAGTAGGGGGAGGGTTTAGGAGGGTGGTGGGAGTAGGGGGAGGATTTAGGAGGGTGGTGGGAGTAGGGGACAGGCTTGGGGGGAGGGTTTAGGGGGGTGCGGGGTGAGTTTAGGGGTGTGTGTTAAGTCAAGGAGAAAGTTTGTGTTGGTAGGTTAAATCTGGAGCAAATGATTCCTCCAAATTATTCCAAGCAACAGAACACTATTATTATTATTATTTTTTTCATCTGGTCCTGTTTCCTGGCATACTTTGGAGGAATCAAGGCACTCCAATGTAACAAAAAAATATATATATCACCTTAATTAATACTTCCTTCATTACATACCTAACCTAACCTAACCTAACCTAACCTAACCTAACCTAACCTAACCTAACCTAACCTAACCTAACCTAACCTAACCTAATCTAATCTAATCTAATCTAATCTAATCTAATCTAATCTAATCTAATCTAATCTAATCTAATCTAATCTAATCTAACCTAACCTAACCTAATCTAATCTAACCTAACCTAACCTAACCTAACCTAACCTAACCTAACCTAACCTAACCTAACCTAACCTAACCTAACCTAACCTAACCTAACCTAACCTAACCTAACCTAACCTAACCTAACCTAACCTAACCTAACCTAACCTAACCTAACCTAATATAATATAATATAATATATAATATAACCTAACCTAACCTAACCTAACCTAACCTAACCTAACCTAACCTAACCTAACCTATCCTAACCTAACCTAACCTAATCAAATCTAACCTAACCTAACCTAACCTAACCTAACCTAACCTAACCTATCCTAACCTAAACACTTCCTTCATTACATACATACTATAGCTGTCACATGTAATTATTATCATCTCACTCAAGAATTGTATCGAAATTATATGGATGATAGCCTAAACGTCACTAATTTTGAGGAGTATTGAATATTTTGTGTGGTTATCTGATTATTATTATTATTATTATTTATTATTATTTTTTTGTATTGAATATTTTGTGTGGTTACCTGATTATTATTATTATTATTATTATTTATTATTTTTTTTTTGTGTTGAAAGGCTAATGGATTTGAAAGCATCGATCGCCTTTTTTTTTTTTTTTAGCCGCCTGTCTCCTTTCAAATATCTAAGGGAAGATTCTTTGTTTTGTTTTTTTAAGGGGGTGTGGGAGTAGGGGACAGGCTTGGGGGGGACTGGGGTGTGTGTGGGAATAGGGGGACAGGCTTAGGGGGGACTGGGGGGGGGGGAATAGGGAGACAGGCTTGGGGTGGTAGAAGTCTGTATAGGTGTGTGTGTGTGTGTGTGAATATGGGGACAGACTTGGGGGGGGGGGGTAGAAGTCAGTATAGGTGTGTGTGTGTGTGTGTGTGTGTGTGTGGCTTAGGGACAATGGGACAGTAGGCTATATAGGTAACCCAGATACTTTATGCTTCAGGACACACGTTGGGAAGGTGAGGAAGGAAGGGAAGGAGTATAAGTCAGAGAAAAAGGCAACAACAAATATTATTCTCACACTTGTTCTCATTCTCCTCTCACACTTCTCCTCCTCCTCCTCCTCCTCTTCCATTTCCTTCTCCTCCTCCTCCTCCTCTTCCATTTCCTTCTCCTTCTCTCCTCCTCTTCTCATTCCCTTCTCCTCCTTCTCCTTCTCTCACACTTGTCTTCCTTCTCCTTTCACACTTCTCTTCCTTCTCTTTGTCCTCCTCATTCTCCTCTCAACCTTCTCCTCTTCCTCTTCTTTCTCTTCCATTTCCTCCTCCTCCTCTCACACTTCTCATTCTCCTCTCACACTTCCCCTCCTCCTCTTCTTTCTCTTTCATTTCCTCCTCCTTTTCTTCTTCCATTTCCTCCTCCTCCATTTCCTCCTCCTCCATTTCTTCCTCCTCTTCTTTCTCTTCCATTTCTACCACCGAGAAAAAACTTTTGTCAATATCAGAGTCGTAAACTATTGAAATATTGAAATAAAAAATACAGTAGAAACCTCAACAAATAGGCCTATATATTTTTTTTATTTTAATAGTAGTAGAAAGTAGATGCAAGACTTAAGCTTCCACTACACTTGCTACTTCCTATAAAGTGTCCGTGTGTGTTCTTTATTAACGAAAAAGATGTTATTTTCTATCTGTTTTTAGCTCTGACCTTATCGTAATTATTGTTCTTTTTCTTGGGGCGACAACTTCTTAAAATGGGTTCAACTCACTCACTCACTCACTCACTCACTCACTCACTCACTCACTCACTCACTCACTCTTCCTCCCATCCATTTTCTTTTACCGACATTGAATCATTTATCCGAGGGGTTCACCCTCAATAAAAAGGGTTCATTTTCAAAATTTCAATATAACCATATGAATACGAAAATCCTGATAAAACATAATTAATATTTTTGAGACCTTTACATATGGATATTTTATTATTTCACTTGAATCATTAAGAGCCGGAGCTTTTGAAGGGTTTTTCCTTCATGGTCTTGTTCCAACCAGGATAGCCTAGCCGGTGGGAGTGGTCTAGTAGTAGTGGGAGTGGTCTAGTAGTGGTGGGAGTGGTCTAGTAGTAGTGGGAGTGGTCTAGTAGTAGTGGGAGTGGTCTAGTAGTAGTGGGAGTGGTCTAGTAGTGGTGGGAGTGGTCTATATAGTCTATAAACAGAATCTTTTCAGAGGAGGTACAGTCGTTAACAATAATAATCCCTCCACATTGGTTGGTGTGACTCTGGTGAATGGTTGACAACTTCCCTCTGTTCGTTACCTCACAAACCTTTCACTAACAAGGTAAGGGGGACAGGCTTGGGGGAGGGGGAGTAGGGGACAGGCTTGAGGGGGAGTAGGGGACAGGCTTGAGGGGGGGGAGTAGGGGACAGGCTTGGGGGGGAATAGGGGACAGGCTTGGGGAGTGCGGGAATAGGGGACAGGCTTGAGGGGGAGTAGGGGACAGGCTTGAGGGGGAGTAGGGGACAGGCTTGGGGGGAATAGGGGACAGGCTTGGGGAGTGCGGGAATAGGGGACAGGCTTGGGGAGTGCGGGAGTAGGGGGACAGACTTGGGGGGGGGTAGGGGACAGGCTTATGGGGGGTTAGAGGGGTGCGGGAATAGCGGACAGGCTTGGAGGGTGCGAGAGTAGGGGACAGGCTCAGGGGGTGCGAGAGTAGGGGGACAAGCTTGGGGGGGGGGGGGGGGTGTTAGAGACGTGCAGGAATAGGGGACAGGCTTTCTACCCACCCCTAGCCCGCCCATCTATTCCCACCCCCCACCCCCCGAGTCTGTCCCCCTAATCCCGCACCCCCCTAAGCTTCGCCGTGGTGAGTAGGGTGGCATCGATCTGGTGAGCCCCAATCCTGGACACATTGAGTAGCCCCCCCTCCTAACCCCCCCTCCTGTCCCACTAAAACGTCACCAACTCAAGTTATACGTGGCAATATGCAGCTTCTTATCTCTGCACACGAGACACTATTGTGGTGTTCACTCACTCACTCACTCAGGAAAACGGTAAAGAAACGTAGATAAAAGTGTATCTACGAGGCTTAGTTCTGGCCACAAGAAGCCTCACTTTCTCTTCCTCCTCCTCCTCCTGGTACACACGCTGTTGTTTTCAAGGCTTTACATACAATATAATTATAGATAATGTAACACTACGTAACTTCAATACAACATTAACGAAAACCTTAATATATAAATAAATATATATATATATATATATATATATATATATATATATATATATATATATATATATATATATATATATATATATATATATATATATATATATAATTAAAACTAATCAACTTCTTCTGGGACATGTTGGGTGGGAGGATATCTAGGATGGGTAATCAGTCTGTGGACAAGGTATGAAAGAAATCCAATTAAATTATCACCAGGTGTGTAACATACCAGACGTAACACACACACCATTGCTAACGTGGAGTCTGACATACCCAAAAACCCTATATAGGTTAGCTGGAAATTAGAGCGAGATACAGAAATGAAGTTGAGTCTCCGTCAGCTGCCAAAAACCCTGAATACATGATGGCCAAAAAACCTGTCCTTCCAGATGACTCGCATCACATTCTGGCCTGACATTACTCTGACTCCAAGTTTAGCCATTAAGTTGAGGCAAGTTTATGTTGTAAAATGAACATTACTGTTACATTCACCTTGCCCAAAGTTTTAAGAGGGTCATCTGTCGTGGGGGAATAAGAGGACTTCTGTTTCCTCCCTTCTCTTCAACGAAACAAATTGTACAGTTGGATGCAGGAATTCGTGGTACAGCTGCGTGAGGTGGTAAATATTTTAGCTACTCCCAATTTACCAGCTGGGCAGAAACTATGATGTGGGATGGAGACGACGATA
Organism: Petrolisthes manimaculis; assembly: GCA_034508575.1. Lineage (NCBI taxonomy): Eukaryota > Metazoa > Arthropoda > Malacostraca > Decapoda > Porcellanidae > Petrolisthes > Petrolisthes manimaculis. The sequence goes on along the minus strand of JAWZYT010004980.1, from coordinate 18,296 downwards.
AGAGCACAAAATAATGGTGTTCTGTTGCTTGGAATAGTTTGGAGGATTCAGTTGCTCCAGATTTACCAACACAAAATTACCGTAGCTTCTCTTCTGTCCCACTAGATGACACACACCTTATTTATACACGTCACTATCAGGGGACAAGAGGAGTTACACACACACACACACACACACACACACACACACACACACACACACACACACACACACTCGGAATATGGTCTGGCATTTTCTACAGTACCTATATAATAATAATTTGACGACGATGTACTGTTGCCAAAAAAGGTACTGCGACAAATATTGATACAACATTATATATATTAATGTCCATAGTTGTTTGTAGGGATATATATAAGTATGTATTACAGATGGATATGTATATTTCCTTCTGTTATACATGCTTATATATAGTCCCTACAAATAGTTGTGGATATTAATATGGTTAAAGTTCTATCAAGATTTGTCGCAATACTTTTTTTGGCAACTGTAGGTATAGGGGGATATTTTCTTAACACACACACACACACACACATCCTCCTTGTGGATATTAATATGGTTAAAGTTCTATCAAGATTTGTCGCAATACTTTTTTTTGGCAACTGTAGGTATACGGGGATATTTTCTTAACACACACACACACATCCTCCTTGTGGATATTAATATGGTTAAAGTTCTATCAAGATTTGTCGCAACACTTTTTTTGGCTATTTTCTTGACACACACACACATGAATCCTCCTCCTTTTCTTTTCTTTTTCCCTCAGGTGGTGGCCTTCGTGATACTCTTCCTGTTATCACTGACCGGGAACTTACTGGTAATACTGGTGGTGTGTTACAATACCAAACTACGCACCTCCACCAACCAGTACCTCGTGAACCTGACCGTGGCTGACCTGCTGGTGACGTTGGTGTGTATGTGGGTTCATATCGTGCGTCATCTCTCACACCCTAACTACGTCCTCCCTGCCTTCGTCTGTAAACTGGATGGATTCGTACAAGGTCAGTCAGTGCATTTGGATTTTTACAAGGTCAGTGCATATGGATTTTTACAAGGTCAGTGTATATGTGGATTTTTTTTTTTTTTTTTTTTTTTTTTTTGTCATTATACGTTATTAGTCAAGTTTATATTATACGTTATTAGTCAGGTTTTTCCAAATAGTCTGTAAGGATTTATACAAGGTGAGTGCATTTGGATTTTTTTTGTCATTATACGTTATTATTCAGGTTTTCATTATACGTTATTAGTCAGTGCATTTTCTAAATAGTCTGTAAACTCGTCAGTACATTTGGATTTTCATTATACACGTTTGTCAGGTTTTTCTTAAGTAGAATTCTCCTACAGTCACAATTAAATATATCCATCGACACTTTCTTTCCTTCCTTCCTTCCTTCCATCATCTTGCAAATAAATCAGTCTCATATCCAAATATAATCATACAACAACAACACTTTACATCAACTCAAGCAACCCCCTCAATTATTATTATTATTATTATTATTATGAGGTGCTGCAAAATCATACACGTGTGTTCTTTATTACCAAGATATTGCTTACTACGATGGAAGGAAAGTGTGGGTTGGTGGATATTATACGTTTATAGTTTAATAGGAGTGCTGTGTCATTTCTGTCTTTCGCGTCATACACACGTTGCAGTAATTTTTTTCAGCTACATTGATTGAGCAAGGGATGTAGGTGTAAAGTTAATGGGAGGGGGAGTTCATTGTGTTTTATAATATTCTTCCCCTCTATTTACCACACACTCTGCCAAAGTGGTTTATAAACATTGGGGAGCAACACAAATGAAGTAGGTTGGGGTGTTCTTGATGATGTCTTGACTAGTATTTATTTATTTATCTATTTATTTATTTCTATGTTGAGATAGGATAGGTAAAATATATGGGGTCTATAACTGTGTTCCATTTTTGAAGGAGTATATAATTATCTAGTAAGGAGAAATTGTGAATGAATGACGGTAGTGTTTAAAATCTATCCATCAGTGTGTGTGTGTGTGTGTGGAAGACTGACACCCGTAGTTTAAAAAATAATTGAGGGCCCTTCCTTACTGGAGCTCTATGAAGCCTCCAAACTACTCCAGGCAACAGATTCCCAATTAGAAATACTGAAGAGTTTTGTGGCCTGGATTATGTTGGAGGATTCTTAGAGCTCCAGTAAGGGCCCTCAATTTTTTTTTTTTAAACTACGGATCTTTGACTCCAACCCTTTCCAGGAATGTTGTGAAGGTTAATAAGCCACCACATAAAAATCAAAACACACTACCGGGACAAACGAGACCCATAGATAAAGACGACAGCTGTGTGAGATTACACTATTCAGGGAATCTGTCTTACACACACAGTTTATCTGAAATGGTCTTACCAGGAAAAGCTTGAGAGAAAATAAAAAACAAAAAAAGGGAGTATATATAGGATGGAATCATTAGTGTAGGAGTGTATATATATGGCAAGAAATGTAGATAAGGAGGTACTTTATAAAAATGAAAGAAAGAGTAGATGGTAAGAAATGTAGATAAGGAGGTACCGGTACTTTATAAATATGAAAGAAAGAGTAGATGGTAAGACAGTAGCATCCTGACAAATATTATTATCCCATATGGTACCATTTGTAGGGAAGGAGCTTTGTTTTGTCAGGGCATAAGCAGGAGGAATCAGAAGCCTCCAATTATCATATCACGATCACAGGGTCCTGAATTAAGATCGTCCAGAAAGGAAATTGGAGAACAGGTGCAGAGGGAAAAATAAATAGAGACCGAATTAAGATAACTTTTAAATAATAGCTTTGTGCCAGAGTGTGTCAAATAATGTTGATGTGTATATAGGCTACTTACAGATAAACAAACAACAACAACAACAAGAGTTTAGGGGGTGTGGGAGTAAGGGAAAGGCTTGGGTTTTTTTGGGGGGTGCGGGAGTAGGGAGACAGGCTTGGGGGGGGTGTGCGGGAATAGGGGGACAAGCTTTCTACCTCCTCCCCCCACCCACCCACCCCAAGCCTATCCCCATACTCCCGCACCCCCCAACCCCAAGCCTGTCCCCAAATTCCCACACCCCCTTAGCCAGATATCCGAATACAGAATGCTATTTATGCTGAAAGGAGGAATAGAAAAAGTTTGCTAGTTTGCGAGTAAAATAGTAGAACAGCTCAGACAGAAACTTTCCTAATGACAAGAAGGGTGGATGGGTCGCTTTTGGTAAAGTCATTTAGATTTTTTTTTCGATTTAGGATATATTTAAAAAGTCTATATGGAGAAAAATAAGATTAAAACAAACAATGGTATGTACAGTCACGAACACTAATACGTATCCAGGTGTGTGTGTGTGTGTGCGCTTCGAATACATAACCTAGAGACAGTAAAATAATAAATACACAATCAGATCTCCATTGGAATTAATTTCGTTGGTGAATTGGTGGTGAACTGTTCAAAGAAGCTTCAACCAAAACTGTGTACTTTATCAGTGCTCGTGACGGTACAGTTGGACACAAGAATGGGTGGTACAGCCCTATGTAGGTGAAAGATACTTGTCCCATTTGAGTAACCATTGTGTGTCTATTATCAGGTACTTGCTTTTTATTACCATCCTCAATACTGACTTCTGCCCCTGATGTCTCCTATTTGGCACTATATAAGGAACTTGATATTGGGATAAATTGACCATGTTTTGTGTGTTTGTGTGTGTGTGTGTGTGTGGTAAGGAACTTGATATTGGGATAAATTGACCATGTTTTGTGTGTTTGTGTGTGTGTGTGTGTGTGTGTGTGGTAAGGAACTTGATATTGGGAGAAATTGACCATGTTTTGTGTGTTTGTGTGTGTGTGTGTGTGTGCGGTAAGGAACTTGATATTGGGAGAAATTAACTATCTTTCACTTGGGCTGTACCACGAATTCCTGTGTCCAACTGTACAATACATAGAGGGTTGGGGGTTGTCACTCTTCATTAGACCAAGTTTCCAGCAGGGAAGGAAAAGTATTAGACGACAGATAATAAAGTCAGAAAAGTTTATCCAGGCAAGGAGTCAGCACAAAGAAAAAAAAAAGAAAGGCACACCCAGTTCTTTATATGATAACAGGAGGAGGAATGCCATCTGAACTCCTTGCCTTCCCAGAGTTAAAAGCCAGGGAGGGCAGAAACTTCTACCTTTTAAAGAAAATCTTATTGGAAGCAAGCATGCAGGAGGAGGAAGTCAAGAGTGGAGTGGAGTGGAGTGGAGTGGAATGGAGTGGAGAAGGAAATACAGTACCGTATATACTGAACTATTTTAAAGTAGAGTTAGTTAGCAGCAATGGATGGTTAAGAATTTATAAGAAAAGAGTTTATAAGATGAAGAGAGGGCAACATTACATTATATTACATTTCCAATTCCCATGAAAACCCTTCTTCATAATCAGCTTGACAAAAAAAAAAAAAAAAAAAAAAAAAAAAAAAAAAAAAAATTATACTAAAAGATGAATGCCTACCGTACTATTTAAATTCAACATAACATTTCTATGGTCATTATTTACTTCCATTTTTTTTATATATATAATGGGATTAGGTTGAGGTACCGTATAGAAAAATGAAAAGAAAAAAGTAGTCATCCAACACTTGATAGCAATATATACATGAGCTACCAACATTTCATAATTCGCCTATGGATTTTGTTTTTATATTATCATGAGCAATTTTCATGTATAGTTCCCGCAGGTCTTGTATATTATGTATTTGAGTTTTTTGTAGGTGCGTGTCTGGTTATTCACTTGGGAATAATATTAGGAGGCATAAAGTCAGGTTAGGGTCATGTGCTTACCTTCCCCCTCCCTCTCTTATACATATGCCATATACATATGCTATTTCCTTATATATATTTATCTAGTGGACATTTTGCATACAATCATATAACACTGTAAAATGAGGTTTCTGCATATATATAATATATATATATATATATATATATATATATATATATATATATATATATATATATATATATATATATATATATATATATATATATATATACTGTTTCCTTATATTTGTGGAGTAGTGGTGGAAGAGGTTCGCTAAGTTTCATGCAAGTGTGAAATTATGGTAATATCTTGATGGGATGGTAACAAGGCCTAGTTAATGCAAATGCACAGAGTCCTTTGGAAGGCGAGGCTGGAGTGCCGAGGCGGAATAGAAAAGATGAAGGAAAGAAAAAATGATGAAGGGTAAAAAAATTGATTATTTGTGTAAAGGATAAAGTGATGATGAATATATTATGAATATTTTCAGAATTGGGTAATATTATCACTACCAGCAATATTACATTAAGTATTCTATCATCACACACACACACATACCCTGCATTCGAACTGAGCCTCTATAGGTGTACTGGGTGGGGAAATGAACAATAACACACCCACACACACACACACACACACACACACACACACACACACACACACACCCTGCATTCGAACTCAGCCTCTATAGGTGTACTGGGTGGGGAAATGAACAATAACACACACACACACACACACACACACCCTGCATTCGAACTCAGCCTCTATAGGTGTACTGGGTGTGGGGGGGGAAATGAGCAATACCAGGCGATTCGAAGCTTTCTGTTCCTCACACTCTGGTCAGAAATTATGTATCACGAGTGTACAGTTCAAATATTACTGTCTGATGTCTGATTACTGCCGCCCAAACCAACGAATATATTAAAATGTTGTAATCTCGTTTCTTCACGTTTATAACAGTTTTTTTTTTAATATTCCAGAAGAAAAATCTTGCATAAAATTATATCTTTCAAAAAACATTATACAAAATTACGAAACAACAACAATTACGAAACTATAATATGCAAATGCAGTGATACAATTGAAGAACTTTTCCGTCACTGCCAAATTATTATGATTGGTGATTATTCAGAATGTAATCATATTTTCCAAAGTCTCTCCAAATTATTCAGAATTCCATACATTAATTAAATTGAATGATTAAATGGATAATCCTAAGCAAAAATGTCTCTATGATGAAATGTCGAATTATACAAAGTTTAGCTGTTACAATACATTAAATTTTATGATACTGTATTATGGAAGGCGAAATATAAAGGAAGACTCACCTGTACTAAGTAAAGGGGGAGTGGGAGTAGGGGACAGGCTTTGGGGGTTTTTGGGGGGGTGCGGGATTAAGGAGACAGGCTTGGGGGGCTTAGGAGGGGTGCATAAATAGAGTGACAGGCTTTCTACCACCCCATCCCACCCCAAGCCTGTCCCCCTATTCCCGCACTCCCCAACCCCCCCCCCCCTAAAGCCTGTCCCCTAATTCCCACACCCCCTTAATTACTGGAGCAACTGAACCAAGCTTGTCAACACCAAACACATTTCCCCACTCACTGATCTTGTAGGCCTATATAGGAACAAAGACTGTGAGACTGTTAACCACTCGCCAGGAACTGTAATATTGCTTCTAATCTTCTTGCTCTTTATGTTACGGCTTCCCACGTGTTGGTTTTATCTCTGCAAATTATTAGTGGACTGATTTTTGATAAGGAGGAGTCTGAACATGTCGGGTGATTTTCTAAGGTACTTTTTAAAATTAAGAGGTTCACTTTCTTCATGTTTCCTGCCATGTTGAAGCCAGTCTTTAAGGGGAGGGTATAGTTCTGACATTTTTGCAGATAATGATTCCTCCAAACTATTCCAGGCAACAGGATACCATTGTATTTCTTCATTTGGGTCTGTTTCCTGGCTTACTTTGGAGGAGTCAAGGTGCTCCAATCTATCAAAAGTATACTCTCCCCATAACACAAACCCTTCGTTATCCAACTAGTTTGTGCACTGTTCTTCATCACATTGCCTGCCACAAGGATGCACAATACAGCTGCTTTAAGCCTGAGAATGTTTTGTTTTTTGGGGGGAGAGTCCATTAAAAAACTTGTGTGGCAGACGTGGGACAAACGGGCTCCAAACACACCAACCAACCAGTCACACCGTCTCTCACACACACCTCCACACACACTGAACAGAACTAAGCGTTGTGTGGCAAGGGAGTGAGTTTACTGAGTTAGTGGCAAGGGAGTCAGTTAGTATACGTGTGAACAGTGTTTATGCTGAACCACACTGGAACACACTCTATACTTTACTTCGTTCGTTACCATATTTCGAAACTGATGAGAAGCTTATTATTTGGCCACCACACTCCACAGTTGCCAATTGATCGTGGGACAAAACCTTAATCGTGTAATACCTATAATTGATCGTGTGACAAGGCCTTAATCGTGTAATAACTGTAATTAACGTTGTGGTGGTAGAACATGAAGGTTATTCCGTAGCAGTCAGATCTATTCAATGAATCAAGGACACCCAAAGTTTATGACAACAACCAGATATTGATTTGGTTGTTGTGAAGCAGCAGAAAACAATAGCTCTCCCAGAGTTAAAAAATTTCTTGCGTCAGGAATATCGTCAACTCGTCAACATATTTAGTCTCATATCTCGGTTTTGTTGAAGTTTCGAATCATCTGACACACCAGTGAACCAATTACTGCTTTTATTATGTCTAATATCGGTCAAGCTCAAGGTCTGTCTCCCCAAAGTTGGGTATAATGTGTAGAGGTTGGTGTGTGTCGGGAGATCACTCATTATTACTGCTGTGTTATAACTCCTTTGTGTTGCCTCTGTTGGAATACTGTCTGTTCTCCAGTGTGGTGGTGTTCAGCAGCTGACTACCATCTCAAGTTGCTGGTTAGGATTGTTTCTAATGCTTATTTTATTACCTGCAGTTCACTTGATTGTAATGTGAGTCACCATCGTTCTGTTATATCAAGATCAGAAGTAATGTGTTGCATCCTCTTAAGGGATTCTGTGTCGTAGTCAGAAAATTGGAGTCCTTCAAATATGGCCACGAAACACCACCTATAGGGAAGGAGCTTGTTTCGTGGCATGTTTAGGTGGAATCAGAAGCCTCCATTTTTTATACACGATCACAACAGGGCTCTTAACTCCTCTCTGCCACCTCTGTATGTCCCAGCTCGTGTCACTCGTGTTGCGTTGGACTCCCATGGGTTAGTTCAAGGCCAAGAGATATATTGGCCATGGGTTTGCTTATATATTGCCACGCTGTAGAACCTGTCAGTGCAGTCCATCGTTTGTCCCTAGCTAGGTCAGTGTCTCTGTGGAATAAATGGCCTTGGTGAATGTGTCTTTGGTGGTGTAGGACTGGCTGGTTGGCTTCAAGAGTAGTGTAGGGATAATATGTTTTTATTAACCTAACTGCTCATCTTTCTTTCTCTAAGTTGTCGTCTTTTCTTCAGGTTGGATTCATGGGTCTAGGGGTGTGTGTCCTCGGATTGATAGAAGGCTTCTGTTCTCTCCCAGCTTTGTGTCTCTGGTCTATTTTAATAATAATAATAATAATAATAATAATAATAGGCTATTCGTAGGAGACTTGGTACTCTACTTAATATGGTTCGTGACTGAACATGGAAAATAGTTCACGTGATGCTTTCATTATTAATAAAACATTTTAAATAATAATAATAATACTAATAATAATAATAATAATAATAATAATAATAACATCAGTGAGTTAGGCAGCACGAGGCATTAGTTTGACAAATAGAGAGTTTTAGGGTGAGATGGGACAATACGGCTTCCTTAATTAATAAATTAATAATACCACGTCCACACAGACCAACTTTGCTCTTCAGTCTTTACCCGCCGCTGTGACGTGATGGAGAAAACTCGTGGCTTCTCTGTTTTTGACGTCATTCCAGCTCGCTATTTCCCCATTTCTGACGTCACACGGGCAAAATTCACCCTTGTGTACGTGACATATAAGGTGGAAGGAAGTGTTGGTAAATCTGGAGCAACTGATTCCTCCAAACTATTCCAAGCAACAGTACATCATTATTTTTTACTAATCTATAGTTCCTGTTTCCTCCTGGCATACTTTGGAGGAATCAAGGTACTCCAATACACCAAAACTACACTACCCTATCCACTTAAGGGGGGAATCTCTTTTGGGTTTGTTAGAATGCTCCGATTCCTCCAAAATATGCCATGGAGGAAACAGGATCAGATGAACAAAAATAATGGTGTTCTGTTGCTTGGAATAGTCGGGAGAATTCAGTTGCTCCTGATTTACCAACACAACATTTCCTCCTTAAAGTTTCAGTTAAGTTTTTTTTTTTTTTTTTGCCAAGCTTGTACCGGATCATATAAAACTGATTATATTTTTGCAATCTCTTTGGAAGATGGGGATCAAATCTTGTATCTTCGAGAAATATAAAACGCGAATTACCACAGATTCCATAAAACTCGAATTACCACAGATTCCATAAAACTCGAATTACCACAGATGGTCCACATTCCATACACGTACTGAGACCAAACGACCCTCACATCGGTGGCTCAATGGCCCTCATAAAGAGATGATACTTGGTTGGTTGATAACACTGTAATATCTATCTAGGTGTGTTCATATGGATAATCATGATAGAAAGAGTATTAAATATATATAGATAAGTAACACTGTAATATCTATGTATGTGTGTTCATATGGATAATCATGATAGAAAGAGTGTTAAATATATATAGATAGGTAACACTGTAATATCTATGTATGTGTGTTCATATGGATAATCATGATAGAAAGATTATTATTAAATTTATATATATAGAACTTATAGAACTTATAGAACTTAATATCTATGTATTCATATGGATAATCATGATAGAAAGAGTGTTATTAAATATATATAGAATTTATTTATTACTGAATCTATTTAATGGCTTGGTAGGTAATACGGTAATATCTATCTGTGTGTTCATATGGATAATCATGATAGAAAGAGTATTAAATATATATAGATAATCATGATAGAAAGAGTGTTATTAAATTTATATATAGAATTTATTTAATGGCTTGGTAGATAACACGGTAATATCTATGTGTGTTTATATGGATAATCATGATAAAAAGTTTTATTAATATATATATACTGTATATATTTGATACCAGGAATGTAGGAAGAATGAAGGTAAAGTATGTGTGTGTGTGTGTGTGTGCCGTTCGTCTCTGGTGGTCAGGGATTAGGTATCACGAGTGAGTGTACCAGTGTCAGTCCTGGACAAGTGAAGAAAAAGAGTAGAAGGTCAACAACAACAACAATAACAACAACAACAACAAAAACTGAGGTAGGAAGAGTGAAGGAAGTAATGGAAAGACAGACGTGAGGTGTATATCAGAGGTGGGGGGAGAGGGGGGGGGTAAGGGAGGGGGAGGGGAGGGAGGGGAGGAAGTGGTAAGGGAGGGGGAGGGAGGGGAGGGAGGTGGTAAGGGAGGGGGAGAGGAGGGGAGGTGGTAAGGGACGAGGGAGGGTGGTAAGGGAGGGGGAGGGAGGGGAGGAGGTGGTAAGGGGGAGGGGGGGAGGTGGTAAGGGAGGGGGTGGTAAGGGAGGGGGAGGGAGGGGGGAGGGGAGGTGGTAAGGGACGAGGGGGAGGGGAAGGGGGTGAAAGTAAAGGAGCCTGTCCGTGTGGGGTCCTTTGGGATGTTGAGGTGAGGTGAGGTAAGGAATGAATGCTGTTGCTGCTGTTGCTGCTGCTGTAACCTGGCCTCCTCCTCCTCCACCTCTCTCTCTGTACCCTATAGTAATATATCCTCCAGTCCTCACCTATACACTATCTGTAAATCCTTTCACATACCCTCTAGTGTGTCTGTGTGTATATGTGTGTGTGTGTATATATATATGTTTATGTTTGTGTGTGTGTGTATATATATATGTGTGTGTGTGTGTGTGTGTGTGTTTGGTATATGTTTGTGTGTGTGAGTATATATGTTTCTGTGTGTGTGTGTATGTGTGTGTGTGTTTGGTATATATGTTTGTGTGTGTGTGTGTTTTTGGTATATATGTTTGTGTGTGTGTGTGTTTGGTATATATGTTTGTATGTGTGTGTGCGTATATATGTTTGTGTGTGTGTGTGTGCTCGTGGGATATATGTGTTTGTTTGTTATTTTAACTTAAGTAAAGGGGTGTGGGAGTAGGGGACAGGCTTAGAGGAGTTTGGGAGGGTGCGGGAATAGGGGGACAGGCTTGGGGGGGGGGTAGAATGGGGCGCTACATGACCTGAATGTTGCTACACCAAATTCCAATCAATCAATCAATCACATTTTGCGTCTGCTGTAATGGTGATTGTTGTTATTGTTGTTATTGTTGTTGTTGTTGTTGTTGTTTATTCATGATTTGTAACGAAGGATGAAAGGCAATAATTTATACATTAATGTGTAGAATGTCCCTCATCTCAGTGTCGTATATATTTCAATTTCCTCCCATGCAAGTTAGTTAGGAAATCAATCAGTATAAATAATATCTCCCTCAGTGTCTTATATATTCCTATTTCCTCCCATGCAAGTTAGTTAGGAAATCAGTCAGTATATAATATCCTTCTCTTATATATATGGTGCAGTTAAATTCTCTTATATTTCTATTTTATCCCAAGTTAGTTAGGAAATCAGTGAGTATATAAAATTATATTCCTTCTCTCGTATATATATTCCTATTTTCTCCCAAGTTAGGAAATCAGTGAGTATATAATATCCTTCTCTTATACTGTATATATGCTGCAGTTAGCTTCTCGTATATTTCTATTTTCTCCCAAGTTAGTTAGGAAATCAGTGAGTATATATATTCATTCCTTCTCGTATATATATGCTGCAGTTAAATTCTCGTATATTTCTATTTTCTCCCAAGTTAGGAAATCAGTGAGTATATATATTCATTCTCTCGTATATATTCAATCAGTGAGTATATATATTCCTTCCTTCTCGTATATATTCAATCAGTGAGTATATATATTCATTCCTTCTCGTATATATTCAATCAGTGAGTATATATATTCCTTCCTTCTCGTATATATTCAATCAGTGAGTATATATATTCCTTCCTTCTCGTGTATATATGCTGCAGTTAGCTTCCTTCTGGACCAGGTTCTCTTCTTTCTTTCCTGCCACCATCTGTAGGAGTAAAGCCTTTCCCTTCCCTCTAATTTCACGCCCTCCCGCTTCCTCTCACCTCAATTAGTCACCAGGGAGGACAAAAAATGGTGAAAAATGATGACAGTTGGGTGCGTGGGGTGACCTTCTGTCCTTGCTCTCTGTTCAACAATGAATTTATTACACTGAAACTTTTATTATATACCTCGGTGATTTTACGTATATATTTATTACACTGGAGATGTGTTTGGCTAAGAACGGAAACTTTTATTATATACTTCGGTGATTATACGTATATATTTATTACACTGCAGATGTGTTTGGCTAAGAACTGAAACTTTTATTATATACCTCGGTGATTTTACGTATATATTCATTCAGGGGAGTTTTTTTTCCTCTACACAACGAAATGAAAAACAAAGTGTGATCGTTTTGTGATGTTAAAAAACTGAGGTGTGCTTCGTAAGGTATAGATAAATATATATGTATATAGTGATTGACGTTCTTTTAGTTTTAATTGGATAATATTTTGACGACAACACATTCATAGATTCACTTTATTTAACCTAAAAAAAAACGTGTGAGTGGGAAGTGAGGACATAATATACCAAATAAATACTCCCTTTATTGACCCCCCCCTTCCCCCCCCAAAAAAAAAGAGGGTGGGGGGGGGGACCGTGAAGACATACACCAAATAATACAACTGCTTTAATTAGGGGGGTGCTGGAATAGGGGACAGGCTTGGGGGGAGTTTGGGAGGTGCGGGAGTAGGGGGACAGGCTTGGGGTGGGTAGAAAGCCTGTCCCCCTATTCCCGCACCCCCCGCACCTCCCCCCCCCCAAGCCTGTCCCCTACTCCCACTCCCCCTTAATGGTGTTCTGTTGTTGCTTGGAATAGTTTGGAGGATTTATTAGTTGCTCCAAATTTACCAAAAACACCGAATTTCCTCCTTAAATAAATAAAAGCCTTCCTTCCTTCAACCCACTAAGAGATAGATTCACTATAGTCTGTTCAAAACTTGTGTTCCGCTGGCCTCTTATGCTTAGATAGATAGAAATAGATAGATAGATAGATAGAGCGATAGTTAGGTAGAGATATATATAAATAGAGATAGTTAGATAGATAGAAATAGATAGATAGTTAGATAGATAGAAATAGCGATAGATAGACAGATAGAAATAGATAGATAGATAGACAGATAAGAGATAGATAGAAATAGATATAGATATAAAGATATAGATAGAAATAGAGACAGATAGAGATAGAAAGATATAGATAGAAATAGAGACAGAAAGATATATATAGAAATAGATATAGATAGAAATAGCGATAGATAGACAGATAGAAATAGATAGATAGATAGATAGACAGATAAGAGATAGATAGAAATAGAGACAGATAGAGATCGATAGAAATAGATATAGATAGAAATAGAGACAGATAGAAAGATATAGATAGAAATAGATATAGATAGAAAGATATAGATAGAAATAGATATAGATAGAAAGATATAGATAGAGATAGATAGAAAGATAGAAATAGATATAGATAGAAAGATATAGATAGAAATAGAGACAGATAGAGATAGATAGAAATAGAGACAGAAAGATATATATAGAAATAGATATAGATAGAAAGATATAGATAGAAATAGAGACAGAAAGATATATATAGAAATAGAAATAGATAGAAAGATATAGATAGAAAGATATAGATAGAAATAGATATAGATATAAAGATATAGATAGAAATAGAGACAGATAGAGATAGATAGAAATAGAGACAGAAAGATATAGATAGAAATAGATATAAATAGAAATAGAGACAGAAAGATATATATAGAAATAGATATAGATATAAAGATATATATAGAAATAGATATAGATAGAAATAGAGACAGATAGAGATAGATAGAAAGAGATAGATAGAAATAGAGACAGATAGAGATAGATAGAAATAGATATAGAAAGAAAGATATAGATAGAAAGATATAGATAGAAATAGATATAGATAGAAAGATATAGATAGAAATAGAGACAAATAAATAGAGGAAAATGGAACACAAGTTTTGAACAGAGTCTAGTCAGTCTGTATATCCCTGTATGTCCCCTTCCATCTTTGTTTACACCTTCACTTGCAAAACAGGGAACCATTTTTCTTCCTGTTCATCGATTCTCCAATATTTTTCTTTCTGTTCCCTTGACAGAATTAAGCTTACGTAAAATAAATGTCTCTGTTGTTGTATTTACTCAGTTTTTACGTAAATAAATGTTCCTGTTCTTGTTTCTACTCAGTTTTACGTAAAATAAATGTTCCTGTTCTTGTTTCTACTCATGTTTACGTAAATAAATGTCTCTGTTCTGGTATTTACTCAGTTTTACGTAAAATAAATGTCTCTGTTGTTGTTTCTACTCAGTTTTTACGTAAATAAATGTTCCTGTTCTTGTATTTACTTAGTTTTTACGTAAATAAATGTTCCTGTTCTTGTATTTACTCATTTTTACGTAAATAAATGTTCCTGTTCTTGTATTTACTCAGTATTTACGTAAATAAATGTTCCTGGTTTTGTATCTACTCTGTTTTACGTAAAATAATTGTCTCTGTTCTTGTATTTCCTTAGTTTTACGTAAATAAATGTCAGTTCTTGTATTTACTCAGTTTTTACGTAAATAAATGTTCCTGGTTTTGTATCTACTCAGTTTTACGTAAATAAATGTCTGTTCTTGTATTTACTCAGTTTTTACGTAATTAAATGTTCCTGTTTTTGTTTCTACTCGTAAAAACTGAATGAATGACTTGGTACACTTGCCTCCTAAAATATCGAGACACTCACTACCTGCTAAAGTGTAGCAGGTAGTGTATCGGAGTTGTTCTTTATTACCAAGATATCTATTACTACGATGGAAGGAAAGTGTCGGTGGATATTTGACTGTGGCTGTACATACATAAGTCAAAACATCACATATTCTATTTTTTGCAGTCAATTCCTCTCAGTAATTTTCATCACGTTTACGATAGCTTACATATTATACAGTCTCTCTCCTTTTCTTAGTCTGTTCAAAATTTGTGTTCCTTTTGGCCTCTTCTGCTTAGATAGATAGAAATAGATAGATAGATAGAGATAGTTAGATAGAAATAGCGATAGATAGACAGATTGAAATAGCTAGATAGATAGAGTTCAAAATTTGTGTTCCTTTTGGCCTCGTCTGCTTAGATAGATAGAAATAGATAGATAGATAGAGATAGTTAGATAGAAATAGCGATAGATAGACAGATAGAAATAGCTAGATAGATAGAGGCTAGTGGAACACAAATTTTGAACAGAGTATATATAGTACATGGGTCGCTGCCTAACATAAATAACTCTTCATAATTTGCTTCTTTCCTCATTCAAAGGAAAACAAAACAAACAACATAATCGTCTCTTTTCTGTACAAAATTCAAGTCAACATCAATTTTATATTCACTAACTTTTATACATCCACATAGAAAATAATAAAAAAATCCCTAACTTTTATACATCCACATAGAAAATAAAAAAAATCCCTAACTTTTATACATCCACATAGAAAAGGTTAACATTTCCATCTCGTCCCTCACTATGTTGAATTTATTTGGAGGCTTCTGATTCCTCCTGACTGGGCCACGAAACAGGCTTCTTCTTTAGTAGGTATAGGTGGTGGTGTTTCGTGGCCGTGTTTGAAGGACTCATTTACATACCTTCAATTTTTCTGACTACATCTCGGTGCCTTTATTTAATGCACTGTCTGTATGTAGCCTTCTCGTATGTATGTGTGTAAAGACAGATTTCATATTTTCTCGTGTTTTTCTCTTGTGAATTTATTAGTCATTGCCAGCACGAATGTAAACAGAGCCATATTTTAAACACATATTTCACAGCTAAACCCATAAATAAACATGCAGGTCCAGGGAATGATAGATTTTTATTTACCCACCCCTCCCCACACACATACACACACACACACACACACACACACACACCACAAGCACACACAAGCAAACACACATACACAAAGAACACACAATCAGAAACACATCACAAGCAAACACACACACACACACACACACAATTACAAATACACCACAAGTAAAAACACACACAAGCACAAAGCACACAGACAAGCACAAAGCACACACACAAGCACAAAGCACACAGACAAGCAAACACACTTACCATCCTCCTCCACCTACCCACCCACCTACCAACCAGACCAGAGAGAATTTACTTCCGCAAGGCAGCAGAAAGGAGAGGACAGACAGACAAAGGAAGGGAGTCAGGGAGGGAGGGAGGGAGGGTTGTATGTATGTATGTTGGAGTGGGAGAAGAGATCATGCTTTGCTCAGGATGATGACAGTTCATGATGACAGAATGGGACGGGAAAGAGGGGCAAGTTGCCAGCAGATCCGTGGGTGTGTGTGTGTGTGTGAATGTGTGTGTATATGGGTGTGAAAGAGGAAGGAAAGGAGAGTGAACGTATGAAATTCCTTTTGAGTTATTTTGATGAGAGAAGAGAAGAAGTAGAATAATATTTTTGTATGAATGGATGGATGGATGTATGGATGAATGATTATGAGAAGAGAAGGAAGCAGAAGAATATTGGTGAATGAATGGATGGATGGAGAAAAGAGAATAATAATAATATTGGTAAGTTAATGAATGAATGGAGAATGATTATGAGGAGAGAAGAGAAGAAGTAGAATATTGATTACGAATGAATGGATGAATGATGGATGGAGAATTATTATGAAGAGAGAAGAGAAGAAATAGAATAATATTGGTGAATGTATGAATGGATGGATGGATGGATGAATGAATGGAGAATATGTTTAATGTACAGTATCGGAAACATGAAACAGACGCACATCAAACGAGGGGGCCCATTATATCAAGCATAGAATATAGGACGCGTCGCCTCTACACACACACACACACACACACACACACACACACATACACACAAACACAAACACACACACACAAACACAAACACAAACAACGTCTCATCCTGTACCCTAAAAATTGCTTGGGTGAAAGTTAAGATTTGGTGGTGCTCGGTGTTGTTTCTGTCAGCCAAAGGGATACTAAGACGACCCAAGCGGATAATAAAAATATACAGTACAGCCGCTGAAACCCACAACACCGTCTACGTATCTCAGCAAGCCAGACAGACAGGTCCAGAGCAGTGATTGTACGTATTGGGGAAACTTGTCTGCTGTTCTTGGGAAATGTAAATAATGCAAATTTCGGATCTCAAGGACATGAAGACAGTCAGTGAACATACATGAATTTTAAGTGAATACATGAATTTTTAAGATAAAGCCTGTAGTTCAGCACAAAAGTAAGAGCAGGTTTAGTGTACAGTCGGCAGCCTAAATTCGCGTCCTGTTTCCTGGCTGGCATATAATTTTCTTGCGATGTTTGGATAATAATAATAAATAATAATAATAATAATAATAATAATAATAATAAACCACCTTAATTAAGTATGTGTGTTTACCATATCAAGTACCAGAGATACTGTACTGTATTCACTTCTTTTTTATTATGTTATATACTGTATCTATGTCAGTTTTTGTCTGCTTCAAGATTTCCCTAGACGGTCTTATATTATTAATTTCGTAGGACCAAATGATACCTCTATATATATGCTCAAAGAAGGGGGCCCCAGTCTCAGGTGTATCTGTTGTATATGTCCTCAACTGTACATGTCCCTAGTGAGTTGATGTGAGAGAGTAAGAGAAAGGAAAGGAAAGGAAAGGAAAGGAGAGGGAGGGAAGAGAGGAGAAAGGAGAGAAGAGGAGGGAAAGGAAATGAGAGAAAGGAAAGAGAGAAGAGAAGAGGGAGGGAAGAGAAGAGAAAGGAAATGAGAGAAGAGAAGAGAAGAGAAAGGAAAGGGGAGAAAAGAGAATAGAATGATATAAAGAGATCCTGTTATATTGTTAAGGTTAGTGTCGAAGTGAAAGAGGAGGGAAGTGAAAGGAGAGGATTAAAATGATGCTCAGTTGAATTGAAACGAAGAAAGGAGTGAAGAGAAAAATATTAATAGAAAATGATAAAATGACAGATTACCATACATACACACATACATACAGTAGATTACCATACATACACACATACATACATACATATAGTAGATTACCATACATACATACAGTAGATTACCATACATACACACATACATACATATAGTAGATTACCATACATACACACATACATATAGTAGATTACCATACATACATACATATAGTAGGAGGCTAGTATTGTGGTGAAGTCTGTATAGAGAAGATGAG